>JARFJB010000852.1:1880000-2061585 GCA_036346205.1 Vesta saturnalis
GTGCTTGTGCGTGTTTGGATTGTACGCTTTGTGTGTTTGTGCTTGTGCTTGTCTTGTGCTTGTGCTTGTGCGTCTGCTTGTGTTTGTGTTTGTGTCTTGTGTTTCGTGTTTGCGTGGTTGTGTTTGTGCTTCGTGCTGTGCGTGTGGTTTGTGCTTGTTGCGTTGTGCTTGTCTTGTGCTTGTGCTTGTTGCTTGTGCTTGTGCTGTGCTTGTGCTTGTGCTTGTGCTTGTGCTTGTGCTTGTGCTTGTGCTTGTGCTGTGCCTGTCTTGTGCTGTGTTTGTGCTTGTTGCTTTGTGCTGTTGTGCTTGTGCTTGTGCTTGTGCTTGTGCTTGTGCTTGTTTGGCTTGTGTGCTTGTGCTTGTGCTGTGCTTGTGCGTTGTGGCTTGTGCTTGCTGTTGTGTGTTGTGCTGTGCTTGTGCTTGTGCTGCTTGTGCTTGTGTGCTTGTGCTTGTGCTTGTGCTTGTGTGCTTGTGCTTGTGCTTGTGCTTGTGCTTGTGCTTGTGCTTGTGCTTGTGCTGCTGTTGTGCTTGTGCTGCTGTGCTTGTGCTTTGTGCTTGTGGCTTGTGCTTGTGTGCTTGTGCTTGTGCTGATATTTGTGCTTGTGGTTGTGTTTTGTAAAACCAACTTTCATAGAAGCCAATTTAGAACGCATGAATAGTGTTACAGTGTTGTCAACTGCGGCTAATTGTAAAATTTGTGTTTTCTAATACAACATCCTGTATATTATGTTGTATTGTAATAGGGAATGAACAAGCAGATTGGGCTATATGCGACAATTATTTTTGCAGAAACTGTTTTCAAATCAACCTACTCTTGCATCGTGTTTTTGTTTTAATACGAATAACATTGGCAGAAGCTGATTGCAAATCAATATCCTGGGCATGCATCTTGTTTTTGTTTTTGTATTAAATCGAATAAGGTTGGCCGAAGCTGCTTTCACATCAACATCCTAATCTTAGATCTTTTCTTGTTTTTGTATTAAATCGGAGAAGTTTGACAGAATCTGATTTCAAATCAAAAACCTAGTCTTTCACAATATTTTTGCATTAAATCGAATAAGGTTGGTAGAAGCTGATTCCAAATCAACATCCTAAACTTACATATTTTCCCGTTTTTGTATTAAATCGATTAAGCTTGGCTGAAACCGAATTCAAATCAACACATTAGACTTGCACATTATTTTTGTTTTTGTATTAATTCGAATATCAGAAACTGATTTCAAATCAACATCCTGTACTTGCATATTGTATTTGTTTTTGTATTAAAAAGAATAAGGTTGGTAGAAGTAATTATCAAATTTGGAAGTGAAAGTCGCCTTGTCGTCTTTTATATGTCAAGGTCAGTTTACCTTAGCTGATTACGGGGTTTTTTCATGCACGCCAGAGGCCCGTAATGATTGGAGAAAACCGTTAAGTATTTTATGTGGAATTATGTGGAATTTATATTACCTACTTTAGGGTTATAATTAAAAGTATGTTTATGTATTTGATTGAGCTTGATTTGATTAGGATTGATTTGATTGGAATTGATTTGATTGAGATTGATCTGACGTCAAAAAGGTCCAATTAGAAACCAGGGGCGTGCGGCAGCCGTCCAATCACAGCCCCAGCCTGAATCTGTACGAAAATTCTTTGTTATAAAATGTAGGTCAAGCTCGTTAATGGAGAAAATCCAACCAGTGGCGGTGCAATTTTTAGGGATTATAATTTCTGGGCGGAGTTGATGGAACGAGTTCAGGAGACTTATAGTTGTCTTATGAGATACTGTGAGGGCGCTTATTTGAATACTATTTCAAATTTCCCGCTAAAACAAAAATGGCCGATAAGATGGCCGACAAGCCACTGCCACAAAATGGCGGCCAACAATCAGAACCCAGGAGCACGCCACTGCCCTCCAATCACAGTCTGAGGTTATACAAAAATTCTATGCCATAAGATCGAGGGCAGGCTCGTTAATAAGCAAATTCCAACCAGTGGCGGGGCATTTTTTAGGGGTCATAATTAAAAAAAGTGGGGGGGGGGGGTTGATGATGTCCCCATTCTACTCATAATCTATGTGCTTGTATATAATATTTTTAACAAAACCTTGTTTTTCTTACTAACGAGATATGAATTACTTAAGAAAATTTTTCAAATATACGGTTTTACAGAAGTTGTTAAGGATATGAATATTTATTTATCCCACAACCCAACTAATTAATACAGATAATTCATACATTCATAAAACGCTTAGAAATTAAAATTTAAGTCTGTTTTTGTTTAAAGGTAATCAAGGGAAACATACAAATGCAATACAAAAAAATTATAAGCCTAATTAAAACACATCGCAGTAATGTTGTAAGGCGTTTTGTATCAAACATTTAAAGAAAAACTTTTCAAATAACCATACGTGTTCTCTTTTACGTTAATTCTAGAGTTATAAGTTTAAAATTACCAAGACTGGGGGGGGGGGGTGCAGGTCCCCGTCTGAATGTGCGTCTAACGCCAACGGTTATATTAAATTTACCGATTTCAATTTTGAGCAATACAAAATAAGCACATATTTTGTTTTGCTACCACTATAATGATCTTCAAAAAATGCCTGTTAAATGCGCAAATTAAAATTGCGTTAGTATTTCAAATTAATGATATATTCAGTGGTGTGTGAAAATGCAGGCTTTTGGTTATTAACCGTTATTTTAAAAACTAAAAAGTTAGATTGGATTTTATCATACCATTGTAATAGGTATAACATTCTTTAAAACTTTCCTATTTAACCAACTTATAGTCACCAATGCTATATTCGCCATAATGGATTCAAAGCAAGATAAAACCAAAGGGGACTTAATGAGTCCCCTTGAAATATGCCTCCTTTAAGTGTTGACTGATTCTTTTTTAAAGCTTGATTTCTTACTACGAAATCAATATTAATAAAAGGCTTTGTCCTGACTAATCAATCAATGCCCAGGTCAGGCCTAGCAACTTTGGATAACATTCACCTCTTACCACGTAGGCGCACTCTAAGGGAAGATTGTTTGAAACTCAACCCCTAAGGGGTAGAAATTCAGAGTTGAAAAATAGGCGTTCATTAATCAAACGGACCCATGCTTCATCGTTTTTTGAAATTTTACCTCAGCGGGATGAAATCGGGTTCCAAAGGGGGGTGAATTGTTTAAACAAAGTAAAATACCTTAAAAGCCATTAAGCCCAGAAACATGAAAATTAATATTTAGACGTTCCTTAAGAAATAAAGATACACGTATTTTGACTTTTCCCGAGTATCACGAGGATGGAAAATAGTTTGTCACTACCACACCACATAAACATAAAAAGGATGAGTGAGCGCAGCTGAGAAAAATTGTAGTAATCTTACTAATGTAAACGAGCTTTCTATCTGGATAGTTGCAAAAGGCAGCTTCCGAAATATAACAGTTTGTAACGCAAACTCAAAGGTAAACTTTATAAATACATGCGAAAATGGGACATTCTGGCCTGGTACTGGTGATTAGTTATACTTTACACCTTGGTTAGTGCAGAGGCGAAGGTTTCAAGTTGTCAGTAGCGAACCTGCAGCCAGATTCCATTCTCAAAAACTCCAGTAACTTAAACCAAGTAGGAAGAGTAAATCGTTACTGTCCGCACAGCATACAGTTACTTTCAGATAATAGAAACATCAACAGCACAAAAGTAATTGAAGTAAAGCTACCAGCTATATACAAGTAGTCCACTCGAAAAGAAAATTGTAAGGAGAAATCGTAGTAAAACTGAAAGCGAATCGAAGGATATTCGAAGGAGCTACAAATAAAATTACGTAGTTTTAATCGTATAAAAAAATTAGGGGGTTCCTTTTAAAGTAACGAAGTTGGTAGCTGCTTCCGATACAACCGGAAGTTCCGCCATTTTGAAATATTTTACTTGGCTTCAAAATGGTCAATTCTAGCCTGAATTCAAATTTTATTGTGCTACGATAGTGGGAAGTCGAAAATTTTCTAATGACCGGGTTGCATAGCTAATTCTGTGTATACATATATAGGTATATACATACATAGGAAAATTGTACACCTTTTTAGGACAAGAACTTAAATTGAAATTGTGAATTAACCAAAATTCACACAAAACATTGAAAATAATCCTTGAATAATTTACCCAATTAGCATTCACGATTTTCACAAATATGTAATTGAAAACTCCCAAATGTTCCAAAATAAGTTTTTATTTATGTTTCGCAATCATAAATAACGTTTAAGACTATATTTATACTCGTGTTATACGAAATATACACTGTTAAAAGACTGTAAAGAAGGCTAAGACCGAGACTAAGAAGAACGTATGTAGCTGTTTTATTTGTTTTTTTATATTATTAGGTCGCACCTTTGTAAGACTTATCAACTACTTAAGTGTCTGTTTTCTCTTAGCTGAGTTGAGCAAAATTTAAAAAATTTAATGTTGTGCTGGTCGTGCAGGAGATAGGGGTGAGAGAAGGATGAGAAGGCGCCCATAAAACATAATTTGTAGACCTTTTTGTACCAAGCCTCGCTTTCGTTAAGGACGGAGCTGTATATTCTGCTTAATAAATTTTTACACAAAAGATCTCTTTTTAGTACGACCGTATTATTGTCGAAAATCATGTATTATATTAAATTGAATATTATTGAATACCCACGCACTTAGTGTTTCAATATTAGATAACAAGTTCTAAAATTATGGTGTATATTCAGAGATTAATTTTAGATAAAAATCCCACATTACGTGTCTGCCGTGTTTATTTTTAGAAATTTATTATTTTTACAAGAAAAATGAAGGTAGCTTGTAATTACTTAGTTTATTCTTTCACTTTGTCTTCCAGCAAACAATGTAAAGGGTAGCTTTGAATTATAGCTCATTTTCCTTTAGTCTCAAAGAAAATTAGTAGTGGCACTTGCACATATAAAGGTACTATACATAGCACACCTAATTAAATTGTAGTGCCAGTATGTTTAAAAATGCTACTCTGAAACAATTTACCATCAGAAACTACACATGGAAACACATTTTCAGTTGGCTTTGTTCTTTAGTAATTGAACGAAAATTTCGCAATATCATTACTTTTATCATTACAGTGTAATGAATACAGTAGTGATAAATTAGAGAATTCTTAGTCGCTAATAATTTGCAATATCGGAACTCACGTTCACCTAACTACACATACTTTGATAATTGCACTACGTAGTTTCTACTTTTATGCATTACGTTTCTATATGCAAATATAAAAGGGATTATATGTATAATATACAATAAATTATGCAATTTGAAGCAAAATTTTTAGTGCATATAATGTATTTTTAAGTTTTTTTTTTGCAAATTTTTAAGTATTTGACATATTTTATCCCTTTTCTTTTGCTTCTAATGTGAATAAAAATTAGGGCAATTTGAACATTTCTTTTATTGCATAGTAAAACGCCGATACTTGTCACCACCTCTTATTCTTTTTAATGGGTTCTTAATTGATTTTAGTCGTGGGATTCCCCAAGGTCAAGAGGGCCTCAAGTTCATTGTGTGGGTGGTGTTGTGTATTAGATTTAGTATAGATGTAGGTACATCAGACACGGTTAATAATGTATAATAACGTAGTATAAAAACGTGTTGTAATGTTGTTCAACTACGATAAATATGATGCTTGAGCTTACTGAGAATTGCCGACAAGAAAACAATAAGTTTAAGAAAAACAAAATAGTCAATAAAAACATAATCTAACATGTCGTTCGTGGGGAATATCGAGGCGTTTAACGGTGATAAAAATGAGTTCTCTTCGTACATAGAAAAATTAGCGGATTTGTTTGAGATAAATGGCACTTCTGAGGAAAAAAATCTATCACTCTTAGTAACCCTTGAGGATCGCATTTACGAGGGAGGTATGATAAGTACCCGTGTTTGACGACAGATGGCGCTTTGTGTGAAAATCTGCATTACCAACTGTGAGTACTATTCTTTAGTTCACGTCTGTCAAAATTTTAGCGACATTCATCGAGTACTTTAGTTTTTACAGCTATTGGAATTGAGTTAGTGTAGGTATTTTTGCAATAATGGAAAAAGAACAATACCGATCAGTGATTAGATTTCTTTTTTTGGATGGGAAAACGTGGGTAGAAATCAGTGAAAAGTTGCAAGCAGTTTACAACGATAATGCACCATCGATGACAACTAGTCTAAGTGTAATCGGAGTGAGTTTCTGCGGTGTTATGTCATCGTTGGGGAGACGTGGATCCATCACTACACACCGGAAACCAAAAGTCAGTCAGCACAGTGGGTTTCTGCCGGCGAACGTGCACCAAAGAAAGCAAAGATGATTCCATCATCCGGAAAAGTTCTAGCGACGATTTTTTGGGATTCGCAAGGCATCATCTTAATCGATTGTTGGAGAAGGGAAGAACCATAACGGGCCAATATTATGCCAATTTATTGGACCGATTCGACGTTGAAGTAAAGAGTAAAAGGCCACACCTAGCGAAGAAAAAAATCATTTTCCATCATGACAACGCCCCGGCCCACTCATCGGCAATTGCGACAGCAAAACTCGTTGAGTTACGGTACGAGGTGTTGCCTCATCCACCATATTCACCAGATTTGGCCCCCTGTAACTTTTTTCTTTTTCTAAACATGAAGAAATGGCTTGCTGGGAAGCGGTTCTCGACAAATGAAGAAGTCATTGCGGAAACAGAGGCTTATTTTGCAGACTTCGAAAAATCTTATTATTTGGATGGGTTAAAAAGGTTGGAACATCGTTGGATCGAGTGTATAGAGCTACAAGGCGATTATGTCGAAAAATAAATATACTAAATATAAACCTTGTTATTGTTATTCGGAACACAGGTATTTATCATACCACCCTCGTATATAACATACTCAAAAGTTTGGTAACACCGAAACAGCTGAAGGATATGCAATATAAAGATGTAGAAAAAGCATTAACAAATTACTATGAGTCTGCGAAGCTGAAAATAGCGGAAACCATGAAGTTTCATAAATGTATACAAAAATCTAATCAGTCCGTTGCAGAATACACTAAACTAACTTTCACAGACGCAAGTAAAATTGCTGTAAAATACGAATTAGCGGAAAGTAATGTCAAACTGCTAAAACCCGAAGAAGGTCTAAATAGATTAAATACAAAGCAAGTGGGTCGCACCAATCTGAGTCCAATGATAATAAGAAAAACGTGAATGGTAATAAAAGTTGTGGAAAGTGTGGACATTACGGTAGACAACACAACTGGTCGAATTGTCTTGCAAAAAATTGGGAATGTTATACTTGTAAGAAGAAAGGGCACACATCGAAGGTCTGAAAATACAAAGTACATAGTGTAGCAGAAGAAGCCATTGCTGGTTCTACAGAATCCTGTGTTGATGCAAGTCTGGTTTTGAAAACAGTAACTGCAGAAAACTACAATAGAAAGAATGGTGAACTGCAATATTTTTTACAATACTTGACTCATCCAATGCATATTTACAATTGAGAGTCAGTGAAAAAAGTCAAAAATTGTTAACAATAAATACACGCAAAGGTTCATTTAAATACACTAGATTGCCATTTGGAATCGCATCTGTGCCTGCAATTTTGCAGTCTAATATCAACCAAATTTTGAGAGATTTACGTGCAGTAGTAGCCTATATGGATAACATAATAATAAGTGGCGAAAATATGCAAAACTGTTACGAAAATGTTGAAAAATTCTTACAGAGAGTACAATGTTAAAGTCAAATGTAAATTTTTTCACATCAGTATCAAGATTAGATGAGTATGGACTTACACCATTAACCGAAAAGTTGGAAGCTATCAGGAATATACCAAAACCAGAAAATTTACAAGTAAGGACTTTTCTGGATCTAATAAATTATTATAACTTTTCTCAAACCTTTAATACGATCTGGAAAAGAAAAATACAATTTTTATATGGTCACCTGAGTGCAAATTTAAAAAACTGTTGATAAACAACGCTGGTCTGGTTCTATAACAAATCGTTATAGGATCTCATGCGTCACCATATGAAGTCGGAGCAGTCATGAGTCACATCATCGATGGACAGCAATATCCAGTGGTGTTTTGCTCTAGCACGTTATCCGAAAGTCAACGGAATTATAGCACATATCTCAAAAGAAGCTTTAGCCATTATGTATCCGGTAAGGAAATTTCACAAATATATGATATATATATATATATATATATATATATATATATATATATATATGTATGCGGCAGGAAATTTATGTCGGTAACAGATAATCAGTCTATCAAAACAATACCTGGATCAAAAACCAATATACCGATTTTAACAGCATCGCGTTTTCAGTGGTGGGCAATTAAACCATCTGAATATGAATATGAGTTAATTTATAAGAAAGGCAAGGATTTAGCTCATACCGGCGCCTTGTCCAGATTGCCGAGCAACGATTTTGTTAGTGAGCCAATTTATTGCTTTTCAATATTTTATGATAACGAAAGAAATTAAATTCTGAAAACATTACCACAAGCACTAAACAAGACAAGGTACTGAATAAAGTTGTTGATTTAACAAAAAGAGGTTGGCTAAATAAAAATCCTGCTCAAGTATTTAAACGATATTATTCAAAGAAATCTGAATTGTCTGTGGAAAATAATTGCTTATTTTGGGGAAATCGATTTATTATATCCTATGATTTAAGAATTTCTACACGAGCAACATGTAGGTATAGTTAAAATGAACTGGTGGCCAAATATCGATTGTGACATCGAAGATTAGTATACAGGTGTGAATCTTATCAGGCTCATTAGAAAGTGAGTGTGCAAGTATCTTTTGATCCTTGGCCTAGAACTTCCAGGAACTGGACGAGAGACCAGAAGTATAATTTCATATTGATTATGGATAGTCATTCCAAATTTATAGATATCCATATCATGAATGGAACAAATGCGACTAATACTATAGAAAAATTCCGAATAACGTTTGCTTATTTCGGATTGCCTGAAGAATTAATGTCCAACAGTGGTCCCCCATTTAATGAAGAAGAATGTAAAAACTTCTGTAAAACGAATGGAATTAGATCTAAGTTTTCACCACCCATGTATAAACGGTGCGGCAAAGCGTTTTATGGAGACAATTAAAAATAATTTCAAGAAGTTATATGAATATAACCAATTCTGTACATTCCTGAATTCAGAACTACACCGACATCCACAAATGAAGTAAGCCCTGCTGAAATCATTTTCAAACAAACACCAAGAATTAGAATTACAATTTTAAAAGAGAGAGGCAAAGGTCAATTTCAAGAAAAGAGTAAGAAAGTGAAAGAAGATGAGCTTACTGAGAACACCATGCTACAATAATTCAACAATATAATAGGTTGTTATTTACTTCTTGAAATTTTTCAGTGTTGCAATATGTCTAGATAAAAATATCTAGGTACTGTGTATACTTTTATAAATATGTATTTGTATCCGTACCTACATACATTTTATGCAGCATCATTTCGGTCATAATTGAGATACAGCCAACAAATTTGTTTAGAGGGACTAAAGATGAAGCATCCTCTAATACCAGAATCATTGTTACCGATGGAAGCACTTGAATTAGGCGCGAACCGATATACAAACCTTACGCTATCGGCTGATTGCCTATCTTTGGCCTGGCATCGCCTTATGGCTGTATAAATATTTCAACATCTATACTTCATTGGCGTGTTTTCCATGTAAGCTAGGGAAGTACAGCTTATAGTTCATAATACCCATTTTTAAAATGTATGCTACTTTAATTTCAATCATATGATGAGTATTTTGATGCAATCCATTGCTTTTTCTAAGGGAATGTATGTTAATGAGACATACTTATTTTTATGGTCATATACTCGACAGCCACCCAATATACCGAGCAATTTTAGTTTATACCATCCACTAATATGCGTACTAACATTGTATACAAATAAAATGGTGCTATAGGCACCTTTCATTGTTACATGTAGTATGTTGTGCAATTTTACATTGATTTTTAACTTCTCTTATTTCTTCAGTGAATACTTGGAATTTATTAAAAAGCACAATTTGCACAATAAAGTGTTAACTCCGGTGAGGCAGATTACAATTTATTTTTATTACAAGTTTTCAGCCAATTAACGGCAGGTAGAAAATGATCGTCAGCGGCGTCACCAAGACGGATAGTCTTTATCACTATATATATATATATATATATATATATATATATATATAGATATATATTCGGAGGTGTTTCATATAAATAATCAGATAAAAGTTTCATATTAGGTTTAAAAACTTATTCATGGATTTATAACAAATTAGGGCGTAGAGATACAATAGGGGAAAGAAACTTTCCAAGATGGACATGAAGTCAGTTATGGAAGGCCATTTTATTATTTTAGATTTCCTTATTGGAAGGAAAGAGTCGGTTTTGGAAGGAAAGAGTCGGTTTTCAATAAGTCCGGGCGCGAGACTGTTAATAAACTAATTCTTGTGGCTATTTGGAATTGTAGCAACATCAAATTTTGTAATTTTTAATTTATAGAAATTAAATTTTATATGGAACGAATAGTTTTGAATAATCATATAAACTAAATTTATACAGGTGAAGTACAAGCATTATTTATTCAATCCTAACATTAATTTCAATCAAAATAAATTGAACAACTAACAGTAAAATATACAGTACTCAGGATTTAAAATACTTATCTTTTTATGGTGTATTTTTGTATTTAAGTTACAACAATTTAAGTTACAAATCTATACGTTTCGTAACTGTAATATGGCTTACTGGTATAACGCAATTATAATTACATTAGGTACATGCTTGCATATTAATCATAATAGCATCCCGATTAGTGATAGTGAAAACAGCACCCCGTTGCTTATTGACGTTTTAATGCCTTAGAAAACCGCAGACTTAACAAACCTTGAACCATACAATTTGCAAGTAAGAATTGCAAATCGCTCACCAACAAAGCTACACTGAAAATACTATAACTTTTCTAATTCGTTCTATATATTTTTTCAACAATCAGCAAGTCGGGATGAAAAATTTTGATCACTTTTAAAGCGAATGGTCTCATGTGCATGTTATTAATTCCAACAGCTTATAATGCTTTTAATTGCCTTAATTAGCCGATTATTTTTGTAGCCAAAATTTGTATCGCTAATTATATACAAAATTTTATTTCAGATTTATAAGAATTACATAATGAATACTTAAATTTTATAAATATTTTCTGAGCTATGTTCTAAAGTTTATCGGATTTCGGAACCTTGTATTGTTAAATACTTAAATCATGTGAGAATTAGGTTAAAAGTTTGTTAAAGATGTCAAAGTTTAAAAAAAAAGTATTAAAGATTTAACTACACGAAATATTTTATAAACTTAATGAAAATAATTAAAATTAAAATACATGTTACAGGATACGTATTAATTTTAATAATTACTTTTGCCTAATCTATAAAATATTTGAAAAGCTGTACACCAATTTTATATAATTTGACAAATGTTTTTAAATAGCAACATTTAGTTCATGTGTTATATACAGAATGGATAAATGTATTATACATTTAAAGATTTTTTAAATTGTTCATCATGTACACATTTTGCATGCGGATACAGATGTAATTTGCTCTATAGAGTAACATTTGTTTCATGCTGTTACCTTAAGATGGCTGTTGGATAAAATGTGTGTTAATCGTTTTGCTTAAATTTGATATGCCCTAGATCTCATAAATTTTATTAAATGGAAGGTATTTATCTCATCCGTTTACTACACGAAAAATCGCCCCTATGTACATATGGTTATTAAGTTTTAATCCATATCTAATTAGTTCAGACATTTAAATTTTTTATAACGTAAACATCGACTTATGACTCATACTCGAATGACGCTAATCTTCTGATATTAATTAATCAGCTACAAGATTGGAAGATACTTAATTAAACAGTACATTTTTTACGGTATGACTAGACTAGAAGCCAAATACGAAGACACCAAGCTACGCGAAAAAAATCACGTGACCGTGTACTATTCAACCGGAAAACATTAGTTTCTTTAAGAAAAGTAATAGTTACGTTTTGTACATTTTTTAGTTAATGACCTCTTAATTATGATATTTATATTTTATGATTAGGACAATTTAAACCAAAAAAAAACATTTATGTAATTGTGAAAAGTGAAATATAAGGTTATGTTACTTGTTCAGAAATTTACTCGGAAATGTAATTCGCATTTTAATTATTAACCACAGTTCTAAGGGTAAATAATTCGTGTCTAAACAGTTTTATACTGCGATGGTTATGATAGGTGTAATAGAGGGGGTAGAGTTTTATCGAATTCAAATATTAGATAGTATGCAAGTTCAAATAAAGTTGAAGAAGTTATATAATTTGTTATGAGGAAAATATAGTATACGAATATAAACAGATGGTTTTTATACAACAAAACAGGTTTTATGGGGTTTGCACAATGATGTTGTATTCATAAAAGTATTGAGCTATGGCAGTAGCATGTTAAAAAGGTCAACACGATACATATTAGTGTGTTAAACATAAATAAGAAATTTCGCATATAAATCAATACAATTAAGCAATTAAACACATAACAGATATTGATTACATGAAGTAGAATAATCCTAATGTGTAGAACATGTATAATAATTGGTACAATGCATAAAAACTCTGCGAACTATAAGAAGGGTTATGGTACGAAGACGTTATGTTGGTAGATCATAGACTAAGTGTTTAAAAAGTGATTAAGAGGTTAACGTGTCTTAGAAACATGTCTAAGAACATGAACAACACATGTGCAATGTGAAATTAACAATATAAATACAATAAAATATTACACAATTACTCTACACTTATTTCTTCGTTATCACAATCTGATATAAAATCAGATTCATCCGACGACTCTCCACTCTTACGTATAATCAATTCCTCACAAGCGACATCCATAATATGCTCTTTATTAACGTATTCCTCTTCTATTTCTTTAACATGACGGCACACTTCTTGCCAGTGGCTCTCCAAATAACTGGTGCTCAATCCATCGTTTATAATTAATAAAGTTCATATCGTCGAGATAATCACCTGTTTTTGAGCCCGATTTGAAAACTAAGAGAGCATTATTGATAAATCCCATTTCATCACCAGCATGTTGACCTTTACCGATTGGACATTTTGAACCTTCGTTGGAATCATCTACCCAGGAATGTGGCGTTGTGTGTGATGCATGTATATATGTTTCATCTGTATACACAATGGGTCGCCGTGCTCTTCGATACTTTGTTATTGCTCGTATATAAGCACAACGTAAAGATCGTATATCGTGTCGTTCCATTAAACATTTACGATTGTCAACGGTTTTCGTCCATTTAAAACCTATTTTATTTAATAATCTTCTTAAAGGCGTTTCCTTCCCAAAGGAACCAATGGATTCGTCATCTTTAATAATATTATAGATAGCATTCACGGTTGGTCGTCGTTTCTCCGTGACATGAAAATTGTGTACAATGCGTCGAATGACTTGTTCCCCACAATTATCGACAGATGATCTTGGTGCGATTTTCATTCTTTTATTAGAAGTCTTGAACGATTCACCACGTTCAATTGCACTCCCTTCTGTAATAATTCTAACGACGGTACTTTTAGATACTCCAGTTGCTTTTACAACGATATCAAGAACGTTAACTGTAAAGAAATGTAATCGTGAAAAAACTGACAGATGTTAATCATACAATAATGACATACCTTCATTCATGTTTTTATGAAACATTCCGAATAATTTCGCGGGCATCTTGCGATAAGACACGCCACTTCTTTGCTGGAATGTTTGATGTACTATCAGACGATGTACTCGCATCACCCATTATAAACAACGAACTAAATCAATATATTATATTAACACATTATGGTGGATTTCAAATACAACTTACTTGTAAATAAAAGGTGCTGAAACGGAAGGAGTTTTGAAAAAAACTGTTTACAATTGACAAAAACGTGCACGAAAAATGAGGTTAGAAAACAATAAACAACACTACATTTTGTGGACGGAACATAATATCTACTTCTCACTCATATCATTATTCTATTTCTTTTTAATGCAATATTCGGTTTCTGCGCAGGTTTCTTCGTTTGGTCTAGCATCCTGGTTGCAGTATTCATACCAATCCCGGCTGAAATATAAAACTGTAGCAAATACGTTACTACGAGATTACAATTACTAGCTAATTTATATTATAATTTACGGTAGGGATTCCCTATAATCCCGTGGTATTTTAGCTATAAATACATCGTTGGACGGTTTACATGTAATGTTAAAATTTAAATTATTTAACTTCAATGGAATTAAATGTAATTATCAGAACATTTTTAAATTATGGGCTAATATTACCGATTGCGTTGCACTAAATACTTTATGCACATAAATGTGTTATTGTTTTTTTCTTGGGGGGCTGATGACTCAAATTTTACATAAATATTTCTAAGAATTTTTTGAGGGTTAATGACCTTTGAGGTTGTGCACTTTACCTTTAAGTTTGCTATGCCAATAAGATCTTCTCTGCATTTTATAAGGTTAATGACCTTTACATTGAGGTCATTTACACCTTAATGTACTGGATCATTACATCCGTGCTTTGGTTTTTTTACTCCTCTTGTTTTGGGGGTTAATCTCTTTATTGCGTCAATTCACTGAGAGGATCGATTATTCCTGCGTAAAGGGTATTCATATCCGTTTTTAGGAGGTCTAAGGCTTTCATTCACTACGTGTTATCTCCGTTACTTATTTCTTAAAATTTGCTTTTAATTAATTAATTTAATTTATGACACGAGTGGTTGCTTATTATGTGGTTGCAGTTGATTTTTCGAGTATATAAAATACAGGTGCTGTAGTTTGTAACATTTTTTATTTTAACCAGTAAAAATTAGCTGTAAATAAGTTGCATTTTGTGCTATTTTACTTATTTCATTTTTCGCAATTTTATATTTGTCTCAATTGTGGCCATTATTACAATTTTATGATAATTAATGTACGTACCAAATTTTTTTCTAAATTGGATAGGTGAGGGGGTAAGTTGGTATTTATAAAATACCACTATGTGTTGTTTTAATTTGATTCCTAACCTGGATTATTTGAGTCGATATCAAAAATACAGAGACACAATTTTTTAATTAAATCAATTCCTTAAATATAACAATCAGTAACAATATTTATATGATCACATATACCATGCTATAGAAGTAATAATTATTATACTTTCTTTTATTTGAATATCACAGATAGTAAGTAATATCTCATTATTCTTTAATGTAGTGTTAGTCATATTTCAGTAATAATAAATCTGTGAATATAAACGAGTTAATAAAAAGAGACAAATAAAATGTTTACATAGATTAAAAAATTAAATTTATATTTTTATGAGTATAAATAGGGCTTTCTGAAATGCAAATGTTCGTTGAATTTAAATAAGAAGTTTACCTCGTGTCGGATTTGAAACAATATCACAGTTCTATAGCTTTAAAAATTAAATTAGGAAATTTTTTTGAACGATTAAGGAATTACATTTGAACATTTAATTATTACGTTCTATTATAATGACTTACCTAGTCCATAATTAAGAAAATCAAATTTATGTTTTTATTGTCGTATTATAGTAAAAATTAACATAAGGAAAATTAACAATTCCCATATCTATTAGAACCGTTTTTCTTTATTTATCGGTAATGTACAATATACTTAATTAAGTATAGCTCTTAATTAGAAAAATGTAAACTTTCACCATTTTCGTTAATGATTTATTTATATTTTTTACAATAAACGAGCATCAATGTCATCAAATAATAAAATATTAAAAGTAAAGAACAAGCCTGCTAGAATTCTTATGTGAATTATATGCATATTCTCGTTAAAGTATATAAATACAAAAATACACCATTAAAAAAACCCAAAAAACGCTAAATATCTTAATTATGTGTAATAATGGTGAAAGTTTACAGTTTCATATTTCAGCCTATTCTTATTATTTTTAGTAATAATTAAAAACTAAATTGATCTAAAGATTAAATAATATTCAACAGTCCAGGAGGACGTTCTCTGCGGAGGCAAGAATACGATGAAAAATGCCATACAATTTAACAAAATATAAATAAAAACACAAATTTAAACTGAAAAGTGTTTCAATTATAATTTTTAATTGTTTACACATTCGATAAATTTGAATACTAAGGCTTCTTCAATTGAAAACAGACGCTGTAAAAAAATGCGTTGTGAACTTAAAAGGTTTACTTTACTTGATTCTTTTTTTTATATAACAATAAATTTTGTTTAAGATTTTCAATTTCAATGGAAACCAAAAAAATGCTTTTATCTTTATTCAATATATTAAAGTTAATGGTATCAATTGTGATAGGGAATCAAGTACATTGATTCAATAAGGGTTTTGAATCAATTTGATTATCTGAATTTTAAAATTACATAGTACATTGTACCTCAATTTTATTTATAGGACCTTGTAGGAATGACGGATCTTGAAGCGCTAATAGTGCTGCAGATTGAAGAAACCAATAATTTGTACACGAAAAAATAATAATAAAGACATTATTAATATACAAATAGACAAATAAGAGTCGGAAGTTCAATCTTCAACGATAAGCAATAAAGTGACGATTAATCGTTAAAGATACGTTTTTAATGCTTTTATGGATATCTGGAAACAAGATGTGTGAAATGGAATACAAGAAATATTTAATAAATCAAACTTGTATTATTATACAATCCTTAAAATTTGGAACCTTTTTAATTTACAAAATTATAACAATAAACTAATTGACAAAACTTAAAAGTAACGTTTAATTTTATTGTACCCAATGGTATTGTGTATAACAAATCTGTGGCTTGGTTCACAAAGAGCAGATGTCAATAATTAAGTTTCTATCTAGTAGACAATGCATCTGGTTTTTGATAGATATTTAGTTGTCGTCAATTACAAATGAAGTTTTGAAAACTTAGAATGATAATGAATACTCTTGTACTGATAGACTTTAGTACTATTTGTGGTCACACCTTGCTTTTGGTCTAGAATAAATTGGACATCGCTAAACTGCATAACCCTTTATTTAAAACTGTATAACATGTACATTTCAAGCTATTCACTATTAAAGTTTCATCTTTTAAACTGATGAATAGTGGAGTTTCGCAAAGTTCCATACTGGATCGCCTTTTGTTTTCTACCTATACATGGTTTTTTTAATGTATAGCTCATTTTATGCAAATGATTTCAGTTGCAAGATCGTATCTTGAAAAGAATCGAATGAATGAACGAAAAAAATTTCTAGTTTCGAATAACTTACTTAAACTTTTATTCTCAAACATGGTGCATATATATTTGCAAAACGAATTAGAATTTCGCAAGCTTTCGCCACGAGATCATGTCCCACAGGCGTGTACGCGCGTGCGTGTGCGTAGGTGCATGCGTGCGTACGTACGTGTGTGTGCGTGTGCGTGTGTGCGTGTGTGTGTATGTATGTGTCTGTGTGAGCACTTGTGTGCGATCGTGCATATGTATCTGTGAAAAACATGTAAAACGATTACATTTAAATTTCGCATGAGCCGGTGTAACCTAAACGTTTCGAAGCCAGTGATTTTTGTAAGGATAGATTTTTCGGATAATGAGTAGAAGGGATTAACGTGATGTTTATTTCTCCGTAATATACCAAAAAAATTGGGACAAAAATGTTTAACACCTAAATATCTGGGCACCAGTTATATTTGAAGGCGGTAAAGTTGCGAGGTAAGAAATAAGGGTGGTGGATTTCATTTTTTTTTCGGTTGGAATAACTCAAAAGCTGGTGTTGCGCTGCATCAAAACTTGACTTAAGTGTGTAGGATCTAAATGCTTAGCTCCCAATATGGCGAAGATCGGGGAGGCGTTACAGAGTAATATGAGTAACATGAAAAACATTACGTTAAATGTTGATTTGGAATACATAGTAATTCAGTTTAACTCTAATATTTGAATAATTTTTTTAATTTCTTTTTTCTTTGTGTATATTTTCATGGTATATTTGATAATGCGCATAAATTAAAATAAAATTTGGTTATTACTCTAATTGCCATTAAGTACCAGTCATTAGAGACATTTAACAGATGGATCTGCTTACTTATTTAGTTTAAGCCTTGTGGATAGGTGGCTTTCCCCAAATATTTTCGATAAATATTAAAACCACTCAAATCTCGCATTGTTTAAACGATTTTTTGAATCATTAAACATTTGTATTTAAGACACTACATATATAAAAACAGAAATTTAATGAATATATTAAAGAATTTTATATTTTACTTTTCATTTACTGGATTTCTATTCAATCGACTGTAACAATTAAAGGTGGGAAAGATTTCTCGGTTAACTGTTCCAAATTTCTTCTTTTTATCTGGATTTTTATTAAGGGTTAAGTGGTAGAGCAAACAATTGGCAATTGATGTTATTAATTATTCTGGACTTTCCCATGGCACCGATATTTTAAAGCTTTTTTGAATCATACGTTAATGTTGTGTTTTATTTACCAATTGATGTTACTAATCATACTGGACTTTCCTATGGCACTCATATTGTAAAGCTTTTTTGAATAAGGTTAGATGTTATTAGCTTCCCCCAAATATTTTCGGTGAATATAGAAACTGGTTCAAATCTGATATGTATATGTATATATATATATATATATATATATATATATATATATATATATATATATATATATATATATATACTTGAAAGCACTTTAATTTAACTTTTCATTTACTGTTGTTTTATTGAATCGACTCAAATAATTAAAGGTGGGAAAGTTGTTTGGCTCAACTGACTCAAATTTCTTGGTTCCATCTGGATTTTTATTAAGGGTTAAGTGGTAAACAAATAATTGGGAATTGATATTACTAATCATTCTGAACATTCCCATGGCGTCGACATTACAAAGCTTCTTTGGATAAGGTATTATTAATTAGTATGGTATTAAATATAATAAACTACTGGTATTAACGTCATCATACGTTAATATTTTGTTTTATTTAGCAATTGCTGTTACTAATCATTCTGGACGTTCCCATGGCACTGATATTGCAAAGCTTTTTTGAATAAGGATAGGTTTTATGAGCTTCCCCCAAATATTTTCGGTAAATATGAAATTTTTTCAAATCTCATATTGGTAAACCTTTTTGTTTCATTAAACATTTGTATTTAAGGCACCACATATATTTAAAAAAGGTAAAGTTTAATACATATATATATATATATATATATATATATATATATATATATATATATATACAATATACATATAATTATTTTAATTTTACGTTTCATTTACTGATTTTTTATTGAATCGACTCAAATAAGTAAAGGTGGGAAAGCTTTTGGGTCAACTGACTCAAATTTCTTCATTCTATCTGGATTTTTATTAAGAGTTAAGTGATAGAGTAAATAATAGGAAATTGATATTACTAATCATTCTGAACTTTCCCATGGCGTTGATATTACACAGCTTTTTTGAATAAGGTATTATTGATTAGTATGGTATTAAATATAATGAACTACTGGTATTAATGTCATAATCATTCGTTAATATTTTGTTTTATTTGGCTACATTTAAAGCAATCAAATGAAAACTAATATTACTATTGTTTCAGAAGCCATTAGTGCGCCATCCAGGTGATCCAATGAGCCTGGAAAAAGTTCGACAATGTGAAATTCACATGCAACCTGCAAGACCTAATTGTTGTCGTTCGTGGCTTTCCAAATTTCCTACAAGATCTAAACGTATTGATGTAATTTCGCGAATTACATTTCCTTTAGTTTTTGCATTATTTAATGTGATATATTGGTCTACATATTTGTTTCGAGAAGAAGCAGAAGAATCATAAGCAGTAGGTAGTTGAGGATACTTATTGTGATGTTAAAAGTATCTGATATAATTTTATTCGTATTTTAATATCTCGTTTAGAGAGTTTTCTTATATTTTCATATTTAATTTTTCTTATGATGTCTGTTATTGCTTTATTTATGTTAATGCTCAGTTGATGTACCTATACAAACTATCCAATAGTGCTAGATTCAACTACAACTGATAATCAAATTAAACAAAACGAAATAAAACAAATCAAATTTTATTACCTAATAATGAAAGTACAAAGTATTAGATATACTTTGTATTTATTAAGTTTAATTGTTGTGATATTTCCTACATGATATTTGAAGTTTATCTAATAAGTAATTAAAAAGAAGTAGGTATGAATGAGTAGCTGTCACATTTAGAATGCAATAATTTTTCACTTACCTGGTCAAGAATAGGAATAAATACTTTTTTAGACTACACCAAGATGTTATGGCATAGTTTTTTTGAAAACATTTGTTGTACCTATTCCACTATTATGAAGGTAGGTAAGATTAAAAAAAAGTTGCAGTTATTCATTCATCAGTACGTTTTATACATTACTGACCACAATAGTTATCGGAATTTTAAATAATAATGTAAGATATCAGAATAATTTTTTAAATTGTTGAAAAATGTACTGATGTAGAGTTCTTGCTCAGTATTCGTAGTTAGTTTTTTATGCTTATATTTTGTGGAATACATAATAATCAATGCTTATACAGGGTGGTGTAGTTTTTTCAACTAATGTGTTATCTTCTTGAGATACTTTAAATGTGTCCTTTACAAATTTTAAGAACACAATTGTTGTAATACGGTTGTATCAAAATAAAGTTGGTAAATATTAAGTTTTTACGATTTATCAGCGAGTGTTACAATTTTATAGAAATTGCATTTTTGATAGAGTAGTTTTCACTGAGACTGCATGTTTGAAACAGTATTTCTTTGTAAAAACCTATATATTTTAGTCAATGTTCCTTATATCTACAATTTTGCTGAATACATAGAATTCAGAATTCAGTATTAGATTGACTGAATGTATAATATATGCAGTGTAGACTTGGGGAAATTAATAGAATAAACATATTAATGGCATAAACTGTATGACAAGAACTGAAATAGAGACTGTTACAATTAAAGTCCTTATATATGTACCTGTAAAAAATTCAAAACGTTGTACGGTTGTAAAATTTGGGCCTTAGAAATTTTACCATCGATAGAAATAAAAGTCTGCACTACATATTACTACATAAACAATTGAATATTAAAAGTATTACCTAACTATAATAATTAACGAAACATAATTTAGTGATAATAGGAAATTGCACCAAACACAAATAGCCGGAACTCTATCAGCAAAAGGTTTTGCCTTAAATAAATATTACTTTACAATAGGTACTGATATTATCTAGATAGAATCCAACTCTGGAATTTAAATAATAAGAGTAATTACTGTAAGTTTGACATATTTCATCTTTTGTAAATCTTAGATGTTTAATTTACAATTACCTAATAATTAAAATAGATTTTTATAATGAATCCTATCTTGTATATCTTCTTATATAAAAAAATAATGTATTGCGTTTGTACCTCTACATAGAATTACATGATAAGATTTAGTATGGAGAATGTGTTTTAATGCTAGAAATACCTACCCACAATTCTAACCGATTTTTCCATGCACATGAAAACAGTGTAAATCAGTGTTTATATTATTTTTAATACTACCTTGTAAATATCTTTTAATCACATTTTTTTTATAAATACTACTGGGAGAATTTAATACCTCAACAAAGAAAGTGATACCGTGAAAAGGGCATTTTTATTTTATCCATTTACTAGTGAAAGTTTAACCTAACCCCATCTGATAGTTCACTTAGCCCATGAATCAATGGAGTGGTTTAAACTGACTTAAAGAAGAACTTAATTACGTGAAATGAGTTCTAACGAGAAAAATACCTTTTTAATGGGGTTTTTGCATTAATACGTTTACTGAGAAAAACTAAACTTAATGCCATGATACGTATCCTACTTTATTAAAGCCATAAGTTAACAGAGTGAATTGAGTTAAAAAAAAAGGGAGTAGGCAGCTCAATGGTGGCTGTATGTCAATAGACACTAACTTCAAAATTAAACAAAATAATAAAACCTATTTTTTAAATATTTCACAGATTAAATAACGTATTTTCAAATACATTCTACTATTCTATTTAATCCATAAGTCAACAGAGATTAAACTGTGCTAAAAATGACTTTAAACAACCCAGAGTTTAGTATGTAGAAATGAGTTCTAAAGGTAAACATTCCTTCATTAATTTATTTACTAGTAAAAATTAAACATGGTTTATTAATCTGTGAATCGACAGAATGAGCTGAACAAACCAAAAAGACCTACCTAGTATAGTAGTATATGTGATAAACTAGTAAACGGTATATTTTTCTATATCACTACTTTATTAATTCAATGATTAACAGTTAATAGTTCAAAGTGTTGTATGTAATAGTTTTTTCTAAAAAAAAATTCTAAAAGGAATAAATATTAATACACACATTTATACAATGTGCGTTATCCACAAGGTTACGGGTGCTTTACCAACAGATTAGGACGATTCGACTCCGTCCTTTCGGTTTCGCGAAGTTTCGATGCTAGGATGTTTCGGCGCCACGATGTTTCGGCACCAGGATGTTCGACGCCAGGATTAATCGTCACCTGCTCCAATGGTTTGATATTATCCCCATATACTATCTCTTAAAAAGCAACGTACGGGGTACATCACAGTAACATGTGAACGAGGTAGTATTACACATTTATTTAAGTCATAGAAAATAAATTATTTATAAAAGTTTATTAGGACTTTTTTATTCAAGTACTCATCAAAATGTTATAAAGGTCGTTTTTTGGGTGCGTGATAATGTTTCGTAATTATTTCCATTTGCATGGTCAAATAGTTACAAGTCAATAGTTAATCAGTACCATTACTTAATTGCGAAATTCATTTAAAGACCGAAGGGGACGATATTAATTTTTAAACAAAATATTGTTTAATCGCAGATGTTTATATATATAATAAGATTAACATATAAAAAAATCTGATGTTACCGGTCATGACTTTCTTATATTAGTGTCGTTTAAGTAAAGAGTACGGTAAAGGCACTAGAAAGAACATATGTTTACACAACATCCATAGAACACGTTATAAGATGTTGCCCAGTCCCAATCATCTGTTTCCTTACATAAAATACACAAAGCACACTGTTAAGGTATAAACTAGCAGTAGAACGGGATAACAGGTACAAGTGGGGGTTTGCTCGACTGATCAGTGGTTGAGGTGGGTAAGGTCTTAATTTTACGCACCGTAGGATAGCTTGCCATAAATAAGTCACAATAGGGGGTTGATACAAAACCAGAAAGAGCGCCAGAGTATTTGAAATCACACAATCGGGGTTGAAATGCCTAATTACAAAGGTTCACAGCTCGTTTAAATACCTAAATAACTCTCTTACCTTTAGACGCCTAATTACGAAGGTTCACAGCTCGTTTAAATACCCAAATAACTCGCTTACCTTTAAAAGTAATCACAGGCGGTTCTGGGACCTGCAGATCTTTGCTATACCTGTAAGGCTACAACTAATTTCGCACGTTTATCCTAAATAAATACGTGCTGCAACATCAATCACTAATCTAATTAAAAACCAATAATTCTGTCGTTGCCTTACTTCACTTAATAAATCTGACTGTCAATGAAATCATACTTCAAAGAAAAGAAAACACTTTAATTCAATTTACAACCACTTGAAATTATATCAATCAATTCGCTGCAAAATATACTCAAATTCATGAAAATAATGCATTACTGCATCTTTCTTTAAATGTTACGTTATAATTAAAATAATCTCTTGTTAACCTTTCGAACGTAAACACTTTACTCAAAACAAAAGAAATATATTGACGTTAATTCGACTATGTCGTTAATCGTTGAATATATATATATATATATATATATATATATATATATATATATATATATATATATGGTGGTAGGCATGTATACTCCATGCCAGCCGGGGAGGTACCACCACCCTTACCATGGGCTCCTTAATATTGGGTTTCCGATTTTCTGAGCTCGGTAAGGGCTGCCGGTTATCTTTTCCATCATCCTTAATCTATTCTCATCCTTATTCTTTCTTCTCGCCCTCACTGTCTTCCTATCGGATTAAAAGTCCCAAATTAAAAAATAAGATGGCTGTGGTTTCTAGGGTTATAAATTCCGGACGTAAAATCCTGCCCCATTCGGATGTCCGGGAGGGCAGGGCCCAAGCGACCTCGGTCATCGAAAGTATCAACTTTCTGATTCACTACTGCAACATCCGCGGTATCAGGTCTAATCTTAATGCTATTCACCAACATCTTGAACAATTACAACCTGATATATTGTTTCTATCTGAAACACAAGTCTCCTCTGAAAGCTCCGAGTCACCCGACTTGCAATTTCCTCAATACCATCTTCACTCTAACTTTCGATATAAAGGAGGCGTATGTGCGTATATCAAGGACAGAATTGCTTGCAAGAGGGTTTCTTCCTTAGAAAATAAAAATTTTGACGTGATTTGGTTTAAACATTCTGGTCCTAATTTTGTGAAATTCTACTGTTGCATTTATAGGTCTCCTAATGACAGCAACTTTCAAGACTTCTTCGATTACCTTAGTATGAAAGTTGACTATCTCCTGTCTCAGTTTCCATCTTGCGATATCTCATTTGTAGGCGATTTCAATGTTCATAACTCTAATTGGCTTCAATTTTCATCTACTACAAATCCGCTGGTCATAGTGCAGAAACATTTGCTATTTCATGTGATCTCACACAAATGATTTCTGAACCCACAAGAATCCATGATAACCCTAACCATACTCCACATCTTCTAGATCTCTTTCTTACATCAAACCCTCTTGTTTATAAAACTTCCGTTCTTTCGCCTTTAGGTCTTTCCGACCATTGTCTAATAAAAATCATTTCTACTGTACCTAATTCCACTGTTGTTCGCAAAACCGATAGAACCTTGTGGTGTTTTAAGTCAGCTCGATGGAGTGATTTACGGGATTTCTTTGCAACCTTTCCATGGCGTGAATATTGTTTTAAGTCGTCCTCTTCTTCGGACATCGCTCTTTCAGTATCTGAAGTCATCCTCATGGGAATGGAGTTATACATTCCGAAAAACAGTACCGTGTAGGTCATTCACGTTCCCAACCCTGGTTCAATAAGGCTTGTTCTGATGCAATATCTTTAAAAATAAATGTTACATTAAATGGAAATCTAATAAATCGGTTGACAGTCATGTAGAATACGTTGGTGCTAGAAATATCTGCAAAAGTGTCATCACTAAAACTAAAAAGTTGTTCGAACAACGAAAATGCAATGAACTAGCTACATCTCCTTTAGGCAGTCGTAAATTTTGGTCTTTAGCAAAAGCCATTAGTAAAAACTTTCGAACATCTTCATTTCCCCTGACATCTATTGACGGATCGGTAGTTGCTGATTCTGTAGACAAAGCCAACGTTTTTGTGGATTTGTTTGCATCAAACTCGTGTCTCAATGATTCTGGAAAAGATGTGCCCCTAGTCAACTCTTCTTCATACGTTATGAAACCAATTCATTTTCGGTACAAGCTCTTGGAATCGATCATCAGTAGGCTTGATCTCAATAAGGCGACTGGCCCAGACGGTATCCCAGCTATTGTCTTAAAGAAATGTTCCCCGAACTAGTACCAGTCCTATCTAAGCTCTATACGATCTCTATATCTTCTGGGAATTCCCTTCATCATGGAAGTTAGCAAATGTTCAACCTATTCCCAAAAAGGTGATAAGACCGATCCCTCAAATTACAGACCAATTGCCATCACTTCCATTTTGTCTAAAATCATGGAAAAAGCCATCAATCAGCAACTGCTCACGTTCCTTGAAACTAACAAACTCCTTAGTGACCACCAATATGGGTTTAGGCAAAGTCGTTCAACAGGCGATCTTCTTTCATATGTGACCCAAGTTTGGAACAATACAGTAGAGCAGTCCGGTGAAACAGTTGTAGTCGCTTTAGATATCTCAAAGGCATTTGACCAAGTTTGCATAAGTATTTACTTGCCAACCTCACCTCGTTTGAGTTAAATGATACGCTCATCAACTGGGTTTCTAGTTTCCTTGATAAAAGACGAATACGTGTCGTAGTTGATGGCTTTTTTCAAAAGAAGTTAGCATTAACGCGGGCGTACCACAGGGATCCGTTATAGCGCCTACACTTTTTCTGCTGTACATAAATGACCTTATTTCTTCAACAACTAACCCCATCCATTGCTTTGCTGACGATAGCACTCTTCACTGTAGTTCATCTCAGTCTACTCATAGTGATAATCCACCTTCTATGTCAAATCAAGAAATTAAAGCTGAAATGGCAAATTCAATCAACAAAGACATTCAACGTATTCTCGAATGGGGAAGCAATAATCTAGTTAAATTTAATGCTAACAAAACTCAGTGTTGCCTTATGTCCGCCAAAAAGATCGATCATTTCCTGTTGTAAGTATGAATGGCTCAGTTCTTAAGTTTTCAGACTCTATTACTCTGTTGGGTATGACTGTATCTTCAAATCTCTCATGGGTTGACCATCTTCTGTCAGCTACAAAACAGCTGCTCGTAAAATAGGCTTTTGTACAGATCTAAGCAGTACTTTACCTCTCGACAACTCCTTCTGCTGTATAAGGCCCAAATTCGGCCTCATCTGGAATATAATTCTCACCTTTGGGTTAGTGATCCCCAATACGCTCTCGATATCGTTGATCGTATTCAAAAGAGAGCGATTAGGCTTATAAATGACCCGTCCTTAACTTCTCACATACAGTCCCTTGAGCATAGAAGGATGGTTTCAGTTCTTTCTTTGTATTATCGTTATTACAACGGCTATTGTGCTGGTAAATTACATTCTTTGATACCATCTCCGGCTATCTTTGCGAGAAACACTCGGTTCGCTCATTCACATCATCAGTATGCAGTACAAATCTCCACTTGTCGTACCAAACGGGCGCAATCCACATTTTTCTACACGACTTCTAAACTCTGGAATGATCTCCCTAGTTCCCGTTTTCCTCTCACTTATGATATGAGAAAATGTAAGGTAGCTGTTCATAGGCATCTATTGGCAATTCAATATCCCTCTATCCATCCTCCTAAGTGTTCCTGAGTGCTTTAGCACGGTAGCCTAGCATGCCTTAAATAATTTATTCGTGATATTCAATTTGATAGTATAGAAATAGTGTTAAGACAAACCCATTATTATGTTCGTTTACATATACAGGGTTTTGTGGAAAATATCCAAATGTGAATCAAAAAAATGAATTTTCTGAGACATATTGCATCCAAGTGGTTTATAGTTTTCAGGAAGTTCACTAACCAATTCATAGTCTGTTTCGTTCCTAGCAAGTGTTTCGCAACATGTATAAATGACCGCCACGTAGCTGCTTCACTTTACTCTTCAGGTAATGGAAACTTTCATCGTGACAATCTATTACTTTTACGAAATTTTTTATCAAACCAAGTTTGATATGCAATTCGGGAAGGAATATTTTCAAGGGATTCACAAGAGGTTGATACAAGATGTTTTTTTCTGCGGGTTTTAGACTTTGTTTCTCTGGCCACTGTTTCTTCACAAAGTGATTTGCTCTATTCCTATTATCCCATTCACATAAAAAGCAGCAGAACTTATGTAACCAAGTTAAAGACCTAGCAGAGGAGCTATAACTTGTAAATCTCCACAAATACGCCAAGAATACTTTTCATTCTCTCACAAATGGCAGATGCTATTCACTCGATAAACGGTGCACAATTGAAGATTGAAGCTTTGGGTGCATACTATAGAATTTCTTAATGGGTATGTAACAGAATATTGTGATTAACTTATATGTTCACATTACGTTAATGATCCGCATTCCTCTACTTTCACTTTACTTAAATAAATATATGAGTCACAGCCTGTTATAGCCCTACATATGTTTGATGAGTCTTGTAGTAGATAAGTTATCCTTTATCAAACATGTTAGTAATAAGTACGAACTTGATTGCTATAAAGGTTTAGAGATCAAAAACTAACAAATTCTAAGTAATGATGACCTTTAGGCTTCACTTTCACCAGTTGATGTTATACATAATATAAATTTCCTGAGTTCGTCCCAGTCCACCGCTGATAACGATAGCGCAGCTATTGAAACGCGTTTGGCGCTTTTAAATGTTTGTGTGGTACGTGGGTGTATTTTGTTTCCGTTAGATTCCATAGAAGGGTTTATACGTTTATCAAACTGTGATATTCATAGCAAGTTTATATTTGCGTTTTCATATTTCATAAATTTAGTTTGATATCTTAATTAATTGTTAAAGCTATTGTCAGTTACTAAGCACAATATCTGTAACTATTATCCAAAAGTTTAGATTTGTATAAAAGATAAATAAAAATACAGGATTTAATATCCAAAAGATAAGTATTTTAATTATGTATGGTAATCGTGAAAGTTTACACTGTCATATTAGAGACACACAAATATCTCGATACAGTATCTATAATGTCGTAACAATGAGTATGATTAAGGCGATCATTCGTCGCGTTTACACGAGACCGTTCTATTTCGTATATGTAATTATTTTAATAAAATACGTAAATGTTTCGTGTTTATAAAGAAGTCGCTTTTTTCTCCAATTCATGACGTTTCATTGTTTAGAAGGGAATAATCAGAGTCTAAAAACTACGAGAAATATAACTCGACGTTCAGATAGGACACACTAGGATGGCGTCACAAGTTCTACAATTCACGAGACTCTTGTCGACTTAAATAAAATGCGCGCGATCCCGCCTATGAGGCAGTATTAAGTATCAAGTCTAGGACGAAGAGAATTTGTTTACGTCTCTGTCATGTACGCATGGAAAATAAATATACCGGCGCGTGTAAATAAATATAATGTAAATAGTTCGTTATTTAAGGTTAAGTGTTAATAAATACCTGTTTTCAAATAAATAATTGTTACAGTGTAATGTGTATCTAAGTCGGTAAAAAATCAGAAAATGCCAAAAAAAGTGTCCATTTAATAGATATTTGGAAAGTGAATTTTCTTTTACCTGAACTAGGTTTGGCCTACCGTGCTAAAGCACTTAGGAACACTTAAGAGAATGGATTGCGGGATATTGGATTGCCAAGAGATGCCTATGAACGGCTACCTTAAATTTTTTCGTATCATAAGTGAGAGGAAAACAGGAACATTCCAGAGTTTAGAAGCCGTTGAGAAGAACGTGGATTGCGCCCCACCAGTGGAAATTGGTACTGCATGCTGATGATGTGAAAGAGCAAACCTAATATTGCTAGCAAAGCTGGCCCAAGGTGGTATCAAAGGATGGAATTCAGCAGCAAAATACTCATTGTAATGCCAAAGAAAGAACTGAAACGGTTCTTCTATGCTCAAGGGAGTGTATGTAAGAAGTTAAGGACAGGTCATTTATAAGCCTAATCGTTTTTTAAATACAATCAACGATATTGAGAACGCATTGTGGAACACCAACCTAGAGGTAAGAATTATATTCTACATGACGTCGAATTTGAGCCTTATACAGCAGAATGAGTTGTCGGGAGGTAAAGTACTGCATAGATCTGTACAAAAAGCCTATTTTACGAGCAGCTGCTGTGGTAGCTGACAGAAAACCGTCAACCCACGATAGATTTGAAGATAGTCATTCCCAACATAGTAATAGAGTCTGAAAACTTGAAATCTGAACCATTCATACTTACAGCAGGAAATGATCGATCTTTTTTGGCGTACACAAGGCAACATTGAGTTTTATTAGAATTAAATTTAACTAGATCTTTGTTGATTGAAATTTCCATTTCAGCTTTAATGTCTTGATTTGAGATAGAAGGTGGATTACCATTACGAGTAGGCTGAGATGAACTACAATAAAAAGTGCTGTCTTCAGCAAAGCAAAGGATCGGGTTAGCCGTTGAAGAAATAAGATCCTTTATGTATAGCAGAAAAAGTGTAGGCTCTTTAACTGATCCACGTGGCACGTCCGCGTTAATGCTAACTTCTTTTGAAAAAAAAGCCATCTACTATATCTTTTACCAAGGGAACTAGAAACCCAGTTGATGAGCATATCTTTTAACTCAAACCAAGTGAGTTTGACAAGTAAACACACGCCAAACTTTGTCAAATGCCTTTGAGGTATCTAAAGCGACTACAACTGATGCACCGAATTGTTCTAATGTTTGTTCCAAACTTGGGTCAAATATGAAAGAAGATCACCTATTGAACGACTCTGCCTGAACCCATATTCATGGTCGCTAAGGAATTTGTTAGTTTCAAGGAAATAGAGTTGTTGCTGATTGATGGCTTTTCCATGATTTTAGGCAAAACGGAAATGATGGCAATTGGTCGGTAGTTCGAAGGATTGATATTATGGACTATTTTGCTAACTTCCCTGATGAAGGAAATTCCAAATTTATTTATTAAAAGCACAGGTGTCACTTGCTATATATATATATATATATATATATATATATATATATATATATATATATATATATATATATATATATATATATATATATATATATATATATATCGACATTAAGCATAAAAGGCAGATATTGGTGCTTCTAGTAGTAACAGTGTCGTATTTTTTTAATAAGAACACATATTGAAATGAAGAACAAAAGCTATCTGCGATTGAATGTACTTGGCCTTACCACAACGTAATCCACAATCAGTGGTTTCGTTCTATGGATCACACTAGTAAAGTAATAAAAAGTTGCTTCCAACAAAATTTTGCATGTCAGAAGCAAATCTGAAGGTACTGTGTGTAACATTTTACAAAGAGAATCATAAACCCCAAGATCTTGGAATGGTCAATTTTGTAATAATCTATACCGATGTTCAGATCACGGGAGGTAAAAATTTGTCCTACTCTCGTAAGATATTTCATGAAAACAGGGACATTCAAGCAAATTGTTTGGAAGTGTAAGATCTTCCAGGTGAAGCTTCAGACATTATATCCGAATATACTATTAAAACAGTTGAAAAATACGAATTAACAACAAAACTAATGGCAATGTGCGTTGATAATACAAATTGCAATTTTGGAGCAGCAAGACATGGACAAAATTACGTCTTTCGTAAAGTTTGGCATTTACTTAAAAGACATTTAGTTGGGAGTTAACTGTGCTGCTCATATCCTTCATAACTGTCTTCAAACTTCAGCAAATTGCTTCTCTAATGACATCGAAGCCATTATTGTGAAAATATATGGCTATTCTGCATTTACACTGTTCGAGTTGAACAATAAAAAGCATTTTGTCAGTTTGTTAATAAAAATGTCCCACATTGATTCTTAATAGTTTTAAAAACAATATTTAAAACAGCATTAATATAACGGAAAAATGAAGGGTTTTTCCCAAATCAAGTTAACACTATGCTAGTTGCTTTGGTAAATGAAAAAGACCTAGCCGTAACCCAATTTAAAACGTCAGTGCCCGTGTTTTATACTACTTGTATAGCTTATTTGGATATATGAAAGCAACACTTTCGCAAGCGTTTGGGTATTGTTATTTGTGGTCAGATGTTGGAAACTCATTAACCGTTTTTCAAAAACAACATAAAAGAAGTTTCTGTTTTTATTCACAAACAATGGGTCGAGCTTTTTAACCACTTCAAAAGTGAAGATATATCTGACAACATATTAAAAATTGTTGAAATATGAATGAGTTACCGGAATCCAATGCTGCTACGGAAAGAATTTTCTAATATGACTAAAATTTGGATTAGCGAAAAAACTAGCCTTACTGTAAGAACTTCAAAACGACTTTTAAAATGAACTGCCTTGAATTTTTTAAGTATCTCCAAGATCGCCCAGATATTTTATGAATGGTGCATTAAATGGAAAAATATACAAATAAGTGACGTTTTACTGGTCATTTTATTAACCGCCGTAAAATACAGAATTAGATTTTTTACACCATTGGATTATGACATGGGGCGCCTAAGAACTTACCATAAACAACCACTACATTTGTTATTTAGACTAGAGAGCATAAAAACTGTTGTATCTAATTTAAAAGAAATTTCTCCTTCTCCTTTCCCTTACTGAGGAGTATTTGGTACCCTTCAGACTATTCGGGTGATGCATCCATGCCCCTTATTTCCTTTTTACATAAATGGTCACCTTACGTATGACACGTGTATAAGAATGTCATGTACGGGTGGCCACCTAAGAACGGCCGTCGGCCATATCTCAGGAATGGATTATAGCACAGGTTTTAGAAAAAAAATTTTATAACAAAAGTGACCTCGAGAAACGCCTGGAAATTATGTTCAGAATTGTAGGTCCACCGCTAGAGGGCGTATTTGACAGTTAAAATTGTAAAAAGCAAAATTTTTCAAAATTTACTCAATTAAGGGGCATATTAAATATTATAATCAGATTCCTCGACAAATTCTGCATATTTTTTATTTGACAAGTTTTAGTCTATCTCTTCAAATAAGGGGAGGGGGAGAGTGGGAACCTTGTTACGAAAAAACGCCTTTAATTCAGGTTCTGATTGACCGATTTTAATAAACTTGATGTGGTTTGAAAGAGCTTTTGTTAAATAATAGAAAATTTGTAAACTTGAAGCAATCTGATTAATAACATAAATGCTAGAGGGCGCTGTTTAATATTGTGTTTTCTCTTTACAATTTTAAATAGAAGCATAAAAATTTAAGTAGGTATTTAAAAAGTAGACTAAATTAGTAATACAACAGTGAAAACTGCATGTCGATATCTTTTTCCTATCCTGAGATATCGTAAGAAACAGGTAAATGGCGGGAATTGTTCTTCCAACGTCTAGTAGGCTAGTTCGCGTTAACGGAAATTATTAAATTTAGCCCGGATAAAAAGATCTTACATTGGTCTGCAGTAATTTAAACTGTTAAATGTAATGCTGTCTCTACTAACAATGAGAACAAATTATAAAATAATAATGTGATAAATCTATTTTTTAATTATATAAGAATGTTATATTTGTTTTCAAGCGATGTGTTAGTAAATCAAAAGCATAAAATATTAATAAAAACCGATATTTGCCCAGCAACAATAAATACAGTTTAAAATATGGATTACGATTTACCGATGACAACAAAAATAGTAAAGAGAGCCATCTAAGATATAAAATAAATTCCCTGTTGAAAACAAGCAAGCTATGATTTTCACGCATATGTCAAAAATTATTCACCGTGTTGCATTTAATAGTCTTTCTTTATCTTTTCGTACCAAAATTATTCTTACAAATGAAGAAGCATTTGATACGTTTAGTAGTAGTAGTAGTTTATTTTGAATGTATGAGAAATGCAACTGTTGCTGCTAGAGTGTATGCACTGCAGTACCCAAACAGACGGCATCACAGCAGAAGAGTTTTTCTCCGACTCGCACACCGTGTGCGTACTACTGGAAATGTGAATTTTCCTGTGTACCGAAGACAACTCAGAGGTAGAACAGAGGAAAATGTTATTGATGTTTTAGCTTATGTAAATGTTAACCCTCATTCAAGCACCAGAGCTATAGCTAGAGACTTTGGTATATGTCGAACCACCGTCCAAAATATTTTACACAGGTGCCTACTTATTTATTAATGTATGTTTTATTCGGTATTATAATGATAAAAATGTTTTAATTTTTTTCGTTTGTCGTTGTATGTTTATGTCCAGTTTCAATAAAACAGCAAATTATTTAATGAAATTTTCTTATGCTATGTGAATAGATTTTAACTAACAACATGATAATTAAGTGAGGCAAAGTAAAGTAAAAAGGTACCAATAATAAAAAATAATGAGAGGCCGGGCGAAAAAAATTCGTAATAACATTACGAGAGTTAATACATTTAAAGTCCTTTTTCGTTTACTAACAACGAAGGACTTCAATTGATCTGATTACTTTATAATATATACTATTTTGGATTGCACCCATATCACTTGGTCCTACACCATAGTTTGAATGCTCATGATTTCGATACCAGGTTGGATTTTTGCAACTGGCTCTCAAATATGATACACGATGATCCTGAAATACTTTCACGAATTATGTGGACAGATGAGGCTACTTTTCATAGTGATGATAGTGTAAATCGACATAATATGCACTACTGGTCTGAAACGAATCCCCACTGGATACACGAGGTCCAACATCAGGGTCGTTGGTCTGTAAATGTGTGGTGCGGGATTCTAGGTGGAGAAATAGTTGGGCCCTTTTTTTTAATGAGGCTGTTAATGGAGAAAGATATTTAAATTTTTTAAGCAACGAATTGCCACTTCTTTCAGAAGACATACCCTTGGCCATTCGTCGTGACATGTTCTTGCAACATGATGGGTGCCCGGCACATTATTATAGATGTTCGGAATTTCTTAGATCAATCATACCCTGAAAGGTAGATAGGACGTGGAAGTTTATTTATTTGGCCAGCAAGGTCTCCAGACCTAACTTTAGATTTTTAATTGTGGGGGCGAATAAAAGATCTTGTTTATGTCGATAGACCCACAACAAGAGCTGACATGATTGAAAGGAATACGACAGACAATACGAAGTATTTCAAGGGCAGAAATTGAATCTGCTGTTCTCTTCACCCGTCAGCGATTGATTTCATGCATTGAAAATGATAGACGACATTTCGAACGTCTAGGGCGACACTAATTACTTAGTTATTTATTTAAGGTTTTAATTGTTAGATTTATCACATTATTATTTTATAATTTGTTCTCATTGTTAGTAGCGACAGCATTACATTTAGGTAATCTAGCGGCAACCATAACATTAGTATGATAGCAGTTTAAATTACTGCAGACCAATGTAAGATCTTTTCATCCAGGCTAAATTTAATAATTTCCGTTAACGCGAACTAGCCTACTAGAGTTGGAAGAACAATTCCCGCCATTTACCCGTTTCTTACGATATCTCAGGATAGGAAAAAGATATCGACTTGCAGGTTTCACTGTTTTATTACTAATTTAGTCTACTTACATTTTTATGCTTCCATTTAAAATTGTAAAGAGAAAACACAACATTAAAAAAATATTAAACAGCGCCCTCTAGCATTTATGTTATTAATCAGATTGCTTCAAATTTACAAATTTTCTATTGTTTATCAAAAGCTCTTTCAAACAACACCAAGCTTATTAAAATCGGTCAAGCAGAACCTGAATTAAAGGCGTTTTTTCGTAACAAGATTCCCACTCTCCCCCACCCCTTATTTCAAGAGATAGACTAAAACTTTTCAAATAAAAAATATGCAGAATTTGTCGAGGAATCTGATTATAATATTTAATATGCCCCTTAATTGAGTAAATTTTGAAAAATTTTGCTTTTTACAATTTTAACTGTCAAATACGCCCTCTAGCGGTGGACCTACAGTTCTGAAAATAATTTCCAGGCGTTTCTCGAGGCCACTTTTGTTATAAAAACTTTTTCCCGAACCTGTGCTATAATCAATTCCTGAGATATGGCCGACGGCCGTTCTTAGTTGGTCACCCGGTACATATTCTTCTATGTGGAGTATCATTTTGGAAACTTCTTATATTGTATTAAAAGATTCACAAATACGTTTATTTAAAAAAATTATCAGGCATTTGTAGAAATTAGTGAAACACTTAATTAATTCATATTTTGCACAAATTCGTTCTCTGCTGCCTATTTACAAGTAGGTATATTGGTAATTTTGTAACTTATGCGCTATTTACAATTAATTATGAAATACTATTTTTCATTAGATAGATTAGAATAGTAATATGTAATATGGTAATTGCATTAAGGAAATAATGAAGTATAGCTTGCTCTCTTCAACCGCGTGTGTAGTTTTAGTTGCCTACCTATTACATGTGAGTTCAGGTTATATTTCAAAACTATTCATAAAACGCATTTAGGCATATTTATTGCACATCGTAAAACAAAACAAAAAGCTCAAAAATTTCTAAACGATTATATTTTTATGGTGCACACAACGCAATTTTTGCATAATAAATTAAAAACAACTGTAATCCACTGTTTTTTATAGATAACGGTACTGATTTTCAGTAAAGGAATTACGAAACTTTTCTCACGGCGTTTACACAATATTTTTAATAATTATTTCCAATTATTGTTCGATAATTGTTTTTAAAGAAAAATAGGTTTAAATGATGAAATTGTAATTTTTTGATATGGTAAAGGGAAACGGCATATGCACAACTTTTGAATTATTAATTACGGTACACCTGTTGTTATATCTCTATACGGTATGAGCATGTAGAAATTATAAATGGATTTTAATATTCATCAACACTCCTTTGGGTCCCGCGTTAAGTCAATTTCATGGCGCATGCCTAGATGCTATTCAGTACCTGCTTAGTAGACAGGTAAAATATTCACCTGTATATCATCATATGCGAAGTAAAACGTGAAACTAACGTTTTGTGAAATGTTTTTAAAGTTTGTGTTAAAAAAATGTTAAATATTTTTGAGCGTTAGGTAAGTAAATATGTTATTAAGGACGTTATAGCTATTAAAGTTTTTTCTACACCATCTTATTAGTTGTATTTGTGCGACCTTTATTTATTGTTATTATTGTGGTCGCCACCGTGGCTCTAGTAGATTCTTTACAGACGTGGTTTACAAACTACAAAAACACATTACTGTTTTAAATTTGTAAAAATGCCCCTAGACCACTTTCCATGTTCTCAAAGTAAACATTTTAGCTTTTCATTTTTGGAATGTTTCACAGAAAAAACGGATGTAAACGTTAATTTGCAGATTAATATTCGTATTTTACTTTATTAATGTGGTACCTGTACTAAATTGTCAGTTTATCGTTAGAACAACTGTTCATTTGTATGCGTAACCAATATATTTAGTCCATAAAAGTATAAGTACCGATAATACGCGAAATACATGTTCGAATTGTTAACATTCTCTAAATTCCATTATGGTTAAAGGTGTGGCGATGGGAGAATCAAAATACGAGTTTCACATTTATTTTTATGGAATTATTTTGAGTAATATTGCGTATAATATATATTTCTAATCAATTTCTTTCTTCTTCCCGATTTCATTACTGAATTTTACATTAGCACACGTGACTATTTTCCCTATTTTGACATTAAATATGTACAATTAAACATCCATTTAATTCAGAACTTTATCTAATCAGTTTTATATTATGACAATTAACACCTATCGATATCATCCTTTTTTATTGATAATACTATATTTATCGTTAACCTTAAATCACTCAATTTACTCATAGATTTTTAATCTAGAACAATGACAGTATATTTTATCATAACGGATTAGATTAACTTAAGTCCCATTTAAATTTGGAATGATACATAACGTTTTTAAGGTAAAACAAATTAATTATAATGGCATATCATCCGAACGGATATTCACCGGATGAAAGAGAAATTGATAGAGATGGAGGTAATGAAGCAAGTGATAAGCCCACATATCTTATGGAACATTTGGCAACATTTACTGTTTCTAAAGATAATGGAATTGTATATCCTGCTGATGGAATGAGGAGACTGTTGCAGTTGGAAAAATCCAATGGAATTTGGTCTCAAAAGATGCAACTTTGTTTGGATCGCTCGTGGGTATTGATAATGGATTTTGAAACAGGGGTAAGTTGATTTTTAGTGATAATTCAAACTCCTAAGGGGCCTCTTGGAATACCACACATTTATAGTGTAATTAACCAATAGAATTCTCATATCACTGCTAAATCTATTTTAATGGGTGTTTAATGAACGGTTTCGCATTTAATAAAATTAGCGCGCAGAATTATTGGCATTGCCGATTTTTTATATTTACTAATTCACATTTTTCAACAGCGTAACGTTAGAATAAATTTTTTTGTAATTATTGTTACCGTTACATAACAAAACTTTTAATGTGGATTGAATCAACCGCGTAATCGATCAAATTCCTATCTACAACCAACGTACTTCACAAAGAAATTGAAAATGTTATTTTTACACCAAAAAAAAAAAAAAAATTAAATAATTTTGAAACTGTTTAGAAAATGTAAGAGTTTCCGTGTTAGTCATGATTCAATACCATTGTAAGACCTTCGCGATTACCATTGGAATTGTGTTTTGATATTTTACGTCATTGATTAAAGCTCTTCCGTGCGTTTTCTCAGAATCAAGAGCTTTACTTCCCCCTATTAATGTAAAATATTTTGTATTGAAGAGTTAAAGGTAAGAAAACGTACATTCGCAGAGTAATTAAATAAATTTATATAAATATTTGCATAAGGTGTGTAAAGATAAAAATTTCAATGGAATGTGGATTACGTTTAAGATGTGTTGTTTAAATTTGCAATAGTTAGGTAGGTGTATTGCAGCATCTCCTATTAGTAAAAATATTTAATTTGGTATATTATCGTTTGTTGTGTTGTAATTATTATTTTTTATCTTTTAGGCAATTCCGTTAGGTATGACATCATAATATTACAATAACTTATGCCAGTATTGTATTGGTTATATTAATAAGCGTATGCCAGTCAACTGGTAACAATATTGTAAATATTTCTTTTGAGCACAAATAAGTTACCAGCATTTACTGTGACATTATAATAATGCACATCTAAATAACAGGGCCGTTCCTAGACACTTGGCGACCTGCGTAAAAAAATGAATTTGCCATCCCTTTATTCAAACTTTATTTAATGTATCGTTTACAAAGTAATACATTAAGAACTACTCAACATGTTACAAAAAAATATTAACTTTGTAGCGCCCCTCAGGTACCCTATGTTGAAAAGTGTTATTTGAACTTATTTGCAAGAATGCATATTCAACAACAAAATAATCGCTAAGTGCTTTATCTTGACTTTACTGACAATAATGTTACTATTACTCAAATTAATTGCTTGCCTTACTTTGACTTTCTTGGCAATAATTAAAATATTAGAATTTATTTACAAGTCTGATATTTAATTATCGCTTCTCGGCCTATGGCTAAGATCAAAGTTTAGTATCTGTTCTTATCAGCTTAATATCTGTTACGACCCGCATGCGGGTCCAGTATTTTCTCTTCAATATGATCATGGATAAGATTATAGAACAACTACCAAAAGAAGCAGGATATAAAATGGTAAATACTTATTTTCATACTATATGCTATGCGGACGACGCGGCACTCATCGCCGATTCAGAGGACAATTTACAAAGGCTGTTGCATACATTTCACCAGAAAGCTAAACGACTAAATATGATAATCAATACGGAAAAGACACAATGCATGGTAACAGCCAAAGAACCAATTAGGTGTAAGCTCAAAATCCATGGGAAAAGTATAGAGCAGATTATGAAGTTTAATTACTTACGTTCAGAAATAACAAGTAAAGGCAACACACAACAAGAAGTAAAAAAGTTAACGATGAAAGCCCCCCTGATATCAGGATGTATGAAAGCAATAATATGGAAGAACAAACATCTTAGAAGCGAAAGCAAAGTAAGAATATTTAAGACAGCCGTAATACCAATCCTGACATACGCAGCCGAAACCAGAGCCGACACCTCAAAGACAATGCAAACGATGAGGACAGTAGGGATGAAAGTAATAAGGACAATTCATGGCAAAACAATACACGATAGAATAAGAAGTGAGGCCCTGAGAGAAATGAGTAATATACAGGATGTAGCAAAACTAGTACGACAAAGAAGAAAACAATGGAACAAACACGTGGACAGGATGGACAATAACAGATTAGCTAAAAGTGCAAAAATTAATAAGCCTGTGGGAAAAAGACCACAGGGAAGACCTCCAAAACGATGGCATGGCGTCGATATCAGAAGAGGCTTAAATGGAGCAAAAGCAGGCATCCACCTACCTATATGGGATTCCATATATGAAAGAAGAAGAAGATATGTAATTACTCGAAAACCTCAAATCTGATCAAAAGAATTGGCCGTCCAGTGGTAGGTTACGTTGTGCTATTTGAATTAGATAGGCTGGATGAGGTTAAGTATTGCATCATGTGGGGCAGGTAAAAAAAGTTACTACTCAACTTAAAATTAACGAGCTTTGCGCAATGATGGTTCAACCCGTGAATGTACTATTGTGGGAAAGAACCACCAATAAAACCCACATTATTCATAAATTCATAAATAAGTAATTGCATAAGTACATTAATAAATCAAATAACACACAAAAAAAGAATGAAAGAGTTAAATATATAACAAAACATCATTAAATCACGTTAAAGTGCGTACAAAATTATAACATTAAGAAAAAAATAAATAAAAAGCAGTTTAGCTACACATAAACACAATAAAAAAAACGATAATGTAATCATACCCACGATTTTGTCATAAATAAATCAGAAGAAAAATCATAATACCAAACATGTGGCCCTTTAAAATCAATCATGCCGGTCTTTAAGTAAGTAAGCACATAAAACAATAAGGCCAATTACGGTACATATAAAATATAACAACAGTAAAATTGCACAGGTGATAATAAGGTAAAGGTAAGAACAAAAGAAAGTGGACAAGGAATTTACACGAACACAATTTTTTAGTGATTACTAAAGCCCCAAATACATACGTACAGTTACATATAAAGAGAAATTAGTTCGCAGGCAAACAATTCTAATTACACTTCGGAATAACTAGACTGAATGAAAGAAAAAAAAACTCATTAAACAAAGCCTTACAAGGGTAAGTTGTAAATAGATCAATCACATCGTGATCAACATGTAAGCTTGAGCGCGTTAGAAAAATACAGCGTCCCTTTCTCAGGTTACACATTCATCTATACAACAATAAAAATAAAATTCGAGGTGTTTAATGGTCATCTGGACCCGGGAGTATGTAAACACTCAGCAATTGCCTATTACAATTATAACCAAGGTTTATCTTGTACCCGATCGACCAGGCCCGCCTGTACACAAATATACGTATAAACAACAAACAACAATGCTCATTCACCCAAATACAAAAGTGCGGGAGCCCTGTACTGTCTTTTCTTTTAGCAGATTTCAGCTTAATGAACCCGCGTGCGAATGAGATACCTTTGCAAGGCAATGTTTGATTTTTAATACGTTACATAGGCTTGTAAAATTATTTGCTGCGAGCTTTCATTTATATAAAAATACCTACTTACACTTGAATATATTCCCTTTAGTTAAACATTTTTCCAACACGAGTTAAGATACACGGTTTAAAACTCGGCGCCGCGACGATTAATTATAGATTAATTTTTGGAAAAACTTACAAAAGAAAAGAACGAATTAGCGTTTTAGTTTTGCTAAAAGGTACACGACAAAATATTTATAGACCGAACGGTTTACAATGGGAGTTTCAAATTAAAGCAATAAAAGCAATCCGGCAATCCGCCTTCCCCTTCGATTTCAAACTAACTATATCTACTCCCGAACCCCCCCCCCCCTTTTTCAAAAGTAATAAAAATACTCAAAAATTATTACGTTGGAACAGTTTCATATTAATTATTGAACGACATCTTAATTTTAAAAATATGCATTCGTCCGTAACAAGCCCTACACTCAGGTCTCAAGTTTCAACATACCAAACAAAGATTCCTTTGGAATTGCGCTATGTTCCGCCGTAATGAATTATTAAATCAGTGACATTTTTACATCAAGAGCACGCGTATAGAAATTTACAATTCGTCACGCCAGATTCGGCAGAACACCTGTTTCTCTATCCTAGTATACAGGGTGGGTGTCTACTGCGTGAACGGAGGATTTCTCCTTAACTATTAGAGATATCAAAACCAATTTTAGCGTGGTAATACACGATCAATGGAACTACATTCTAAAAATATTTATGTATATACAGGGTGTTTAACAGAAATACGCCAACCCAAACCTATTTTTTTAATGGAACACCCTGTATATATTTGCAGTTTTGGATTCATTGTTACATTTAGAATAAAAGTATAGAAATTTGTACCTGCACCACTAAACGTTCTCTAGATATCGTTACTTTAGTACCAAAATAGAGTTAACTTTGGAACCACGATGGGAGCGTTGTCATCACGATTTTGTAAATCTGTGTATACCAACGACTATTAATAATAGTCTACTAACAAACAAACTGGGAAATTTTTCGAAAAGATGTAAAACTATACAGAATTTTTTTCAAATGCAACACCCTGTATATTTTTTCACATTTCGATTCCCCGTGAAAAGTCTAATCGATAATAGGTTTTATAGCCATAACACGGACCCTTCTTGAGATATTGACGCTTTATTTGAAAATATTGACATACAGAAGAATAAATAAAACAAAATCCATAGCAAATAAGAACATACGAATGGCAAATAAGTTCTTTAACTGATAGAAAAACTTAATTAATAACTAAACAATAAAATAATTATCTACACCTAAAAATAAATTGAACAAGTAAACATAAACGAATAAAACCATAAATTCGAATTAAATGTTCAAAATGCTGACCACGCCTAGCTAAACACTTTGCAATTCTCTCGGTAAAGGAAAGATTCACTCGCAACAACATTAGAGGTGAAATAGATTGAAACACCGCTCTAATTATATTTTTGATATCTTTGCTTGTGGTGGGAGGATGTTGGTAAACTTTTTCTTTGGCGTAAGATCCGGTGATCTGGCTGACCAGTTCTGCACACCACCTCGTCCTATTCACCTTTTATCGGATAATTTCTATCGAGATATTGCCTAACGTTGATTGTATAGTGTGGAGGGGCGCCATCCAGTTGAAACCACACCGTACTAATATTACCTACCTCGATATTTATCAAAAGCTTGGGTAAATCATTTTCCAAAAACTGTAAATATCTTTCTCCAGTAAGACTCCCATCAAATAAAAAATGACCAACCACATTAAAATTGATTAGTATCTGAATAGTGATGATAGTTATGTGTATTAATATTGTCATTATTGTGAAAAGTTGCCTCATCCGTAGAGTGTTATTAACAAAATTAGGTTCTGTATTTCTATTTAGGTCTAGGTGTGTACTTAGCTCTCTGGTACTAATTTGCAGATTTTCTATAAGAGATGCCACAACTTGAAGCTCGATTTCTTCATTTGGGCTTGTTTTTGCGTGCTTGGGATAACACACACTTCCGGAATTTATAAATCTCTCAGCTACATTCTTTCCCCTGATATCTTCTCTCTGGGTATCGTTCACAGTACACACGGGTATCCAGCAAAGCATTTCTTTGAGCTTCGCCGTAAATAAAGATCATATTGACCATTTCTTCTTTGGAAAAATTCATTTTATACAATAGATGCAATTGTACCTCTTTATTATGAGCGGCTAGCCTACCTGATTTGTTTTGTTGAATTTTATTGTCACAGTAAATTTGTATTTTAGAATATTTTTACGTAAAAGCGTCAATATCGCAAGAAGGGTTCGTCTTATGGCTATGAAAACTATTAGCAATTAGTATCTACTTGTCACGGGAATTGAAAAAATATACAGGGTGTTGCATTTGAAAAAATTGAGGAAAATTACATTTCGCTTAAGTTAATCATTTTGTATAGTTTTACATGTTTTCCCAGTTCCCAGTTTGTTTGCTAGTAGACTATTATTAATAGTCGGTGGTATAAACAGATTTACAAAATCGTGGTGACAACGCTCGCATCGTGGTTCCAACATTAACTCTAGTTTGGTACTAAAGTGACGATATCTGCAGAACGGTTAGTAATACAGATACAAATTTCTGTACTTTTGTTCTAAATGTAACTTTGAATCCAAAAATGCAAAAATATATAGGGTGTTCCATTAAAAAAAACAGGTTTGGGTTGGCATATTTTTGTCAACCATCCTGTATGTACCTAAATATTATTAGATTGTAGGTCCAAAGATCGTGTATTACCACACCAAAATTGGATTTGATATCTCTAATGGTTAAAGAGCACCCACCCTACATGTTTCCTTTTTCTGTTCAACCTTTATTCAAATATCAATTACATACATTCCCACATTTCTTACATAAAACATAAAATAAAATATTCCGAAAACATTAGTAAATTACGGCGTATTATCAAGATATTAAAAATCCACTAATTATCTCTTCTACCGCGGTAAGAATGGCGATTTGACAAACGTTAATTACAGTAATAAAATTTTCGCGGTCCGCTACCTACAACCTTAACATGTAAACCAAAAAAAAAACACCTGAACTAAAATATTACTTTTTTTGCTTTTGGGGCTACAGTAAGAAGTCGAGGGGTTAACCATCTAGCAGGGCCGGCGCTAACAGTTTTTCCGCTCGGTGCAAAAACATGACATACTACCACCCCACAATTAAAGTCACCCAAGAATGAAAAATTTATACTAGAAAGACAGGACGCTAAGCATAAGAATTTTGTACATTTAGGTACTGAGAATTGTTTCATTGAACGCGAACAGTACTATAATAGTAGGTACAATGAGAGAGTAACATATATCTATTAAAGAACGTAACATAAAATATGTTAAACGAACTGCATACAATATTGTAAAAAATAATAACAGAACCGCGTAAAAAACTTTAAATTCAGCAAACTTCTGAATAATATTTTTAAGCTTAATTTTCTCTGCTAATTCATGTTCTGTAGCTAATGTAGCTAAACAGTTCTGACGATTTTGGGTGGTTGTGGAACGTAAGAAATTTTTAATTATTTTAAATTTAGAAAAAGTCCTTACTCCACCTGCCACACATACTGGCAAGGTCAACAAGATCCTTACGGCAATGCTGAGGTTAGGAGCAACATTTAAAGTAGACAAGTTTTAATATCTCAATTGAATTTTGTTTCGCACTTAGAGACCCTAAAACGGATTCTATTGCATCTACTAGCTCAAGTGCTTTCACATCTCCCGATTCACTATCAGTCACTAGTATTGTAACGTGCTAAAGTTTGTAACGTGCTAATTTTATGCCAACATAAATTTAATTATACGAAAACTACACATGTACGCCCTCTATACTCTAATGGCATAATGTAACTGTGGTATTTACTTATTTAATAGCATATAATTATTAATGTATGAAATTCTCGCCAGATGGCGGCATGAAAAATACAATAATTTGGAACTTTCTTTATTGAAAATTTTATTGATACAAAAGCGATCTATATAACAATTTTTGGTTGAAAAAGGATTGATAACGCTTTTCTCTTCCTTCTGCTGATCGCCATCTTAGCAACGCTAGAAAAATTTCAACATTTCTTCTGGAAAATTTCTAATAACGATTATTCGGGTATAATCTGGGAGAAATACCTACGACAAAGCATATTTGGTTCTCTCTACATTTTCTGCACCAGCTTTGTTGCTCGCATTTAACTGCGATTTTAAAGAAACATTCTAGTTGCTAAAATTTGCGTAAGATGACATAAATTTTTCTTTCTAATTGGTAAAACATAACTTTCTTTGTTAGCGTTTGAAGGCGTACCATATCTAAACAAACTACTGATCGTTTCGATCGACTACGGAAAACAGTCCATACCATTTTAATGTACCCGTTTACAACAAAAGGGCACGTAATGGTTATCATCTAATGAATATCTGGAAGTTAACGATTGGAATTTAACTTCGAAAATTGCTGTAAAACGTCTGCACGTTCGGCTGTAACCACATTGGGGTAATCTTTTAACCCTGACGAATAAAGGTCCGAGTGTTATTGTTATCTATCACATGAATTTGAGTACATACTTTATGGTCGCTTTATATTGATAGTTAGCTACCATTTTAGTTTTTATTGTAGAGTTGGTGTAATATACACTACCACGTAGCTCAAAGGTTATATATCTGTAAATTTTGTCTTACATATTTGAGTCACATCTGAAGTTTTAAGATTAAAGAAAGCTCCTTGCTCTTAACTATTAGGTAACTAAATTTTTTGGACTAATTGTTCTTCCGAAAGACATATTATAAATTTATTTATGTTTACCTAGTATTCTAAATGTATTACTGTTTCTTTTAAATACTGTACAACAACAGCAAGTGCATTTTTGGGTTGTGATTATTTTTAAACGCTGAGTTGCCTGATATATACCTGTTTTCTTTCAGGTCAACGCAATGAAAGATCTCTCATTGTTGAAAGGAAACGTTTAATTTGAATAATTTTTTTTGGCTAACAATTACTGGCTGGGTTCAAAGTTACTGAATCCATTACAACTTAATTTAATTTTTTTTTATTCTGGTTAATAACCTTAATGACAAATATTTTATTGTATCTGCTTAAAATCAGAATTTCAATTTTTTTTTTTGTTTTACATACAGTTTATTGGTATAGTTTAGACACAAATTACCTTTTTTTTGTCTCTTACATATAATTTGGAGTGGAATAGATCCACACACATGATTATTTCGACTGAGCTGAATATTATATCTTTGTTTATTTCACACTACTGCAGTTTCTTATTTCTTTTCCGTGTGTGCTTTCCTTCCCTGTTTCTCCTCCCTACTCATCTCATTTACCATCACTGTCCAAGAATCGGGATAGCGGTGCTTCTCTCTAAAAAAAGGGAGCCGCTTTTGGCGCCTGGCAATAACATCTATTTTCTCTAAACCCCGCCCAAACCGACATTGAACTAGAACGGTTTGTTTACTTTACCTGTAGATGAGTAGAGAACCCTTTCCTTTTCCTCCGCTTCCCACTCAAACACGTGATAGTATTTCCAAGGGCTTACAATATTTAATTTACTCGTTTACTATTATTTTTCAAATCATGTATTGATTCATCAAATCAAATCTGAATTCTAATGCATTAATAGCCTTATGCAAACTCTATTTTTAAATTTTAATTTGGGATCTGCGACCAGATCATCGCGCACTTCGTAAACAAAATTAACAGTTTTTCGTCGAACGTTGTGACGCGGTTGCGTTAACTTAAGGTGACCATTTACGTAAAAAGGAAATAAGGGACATGGACGCATCACTCGAACAGTCTGAGGGGTACTGAAGACTCCTCACTAACGAGAAGGAGAGGCAGACATTTCTTTTAAATTAGATACAAAACCATGAGTTTTTATACGCTCTAGTCTAAGTGACAAAAGTAGTGGTTTATATGGTAAATTTTAGGCGTGACATGTCATAAAACATTAGTGTTAAAAAATAAAATAAAATAAGTCTGTATTTTACTTCAATTTTTAAAAGTACATAGTTAATAAAATGGTTAGCAAAACGTTACTCATTTGTATATTTTTCCATTGAATTCACCATTCGTAAAATATCTGGGCGATCTTGGAAATCCTTTCCGTGTTGGTGTTGGCTCCCGGTAAAAATATCCACATTTCAACAATTTTTAGTATGTGTGGTATATCTTCACTCTTGAAGTGGTTAAAAAGCTCGATCCATTGTTTGTCAATAGAAACAGAAACTTCTTTCCACTCTTTTATTTTTTGACTGGTTGTATATTTTTTAATGCACACAATTTCATCAAAAAGTTCTAAAACATCTGAATATTAGGGTGCTGTTTTTGGAAACACAATTAATGGGTTTCCAACATCTAATCACATAGGTTATTGTTTTAGCAATACCCAACGAAACGCTTACGAATCTTCAAACTGTTGCGTCCATTTATCCAAACAGGCTATACAAGTGGTATAAAACATGGTAACTGATGTTTTAAATTGAGTTAAGGCTTGATCTTCCTCTTCATTTACCAAAGTTACTAGCATAGTGTTCACTTGATTTTGTAAAACGACTACATTTTTCCGTTCTATTGTTGCTTTCAATTTGATAGAACCATGTATACTTCTACCATTGAAGATTTTTCAGATTCCACACATCTATGAAATGTAGAAGCTTGTGAGTCAAGGAACCATAGCCAAGATTCAAAAAAATTGTTTTTGGAACTATTAAGAATCAATCTGAGACATTTTTCTTGAGAAACGGTTTGAACATTTCTAATATTCTTTCCATCAAAGGTAACAACGCTAACCATCTGGTTTTACTATATACCAACAGTTTTTGGCACTTATCATTAACAAAATCACAAAATTCTTTTAATTGTTTAACTCGAACTGTATAAATGGAAGATTTTGAATGCCCTTGTGTTTCATAAAATATCTTACGAGTATAGGACAATTTTTTATGCTCTGACAATCAAAGTGCCGCCACTAAAATTGGTCGCCCGGTGCAGGAGCACCGGTCTATCGCCCGGTGCAGGAGCACCGGTCTATCGCCCGCCCTGCGCCCAGTTAAACGTGGTGTACAGCGATGAGTGAATATTGTAAATATCCGTAAATATTCTAAATGTTTCTAAATATTAAGAAAAATTCAAAAATCTACCGTGTCGTTTAGACTATGAAAATTGAAAATTATGTACTTTACTCATATGTTGCCTCAGTAATGTCTAAAATAACGCCTTGGAACGCAAATAATAAGCAAGTACATTATGTAGAGAAGTTATTCGACATAATATTTAATTTTCATGACCATCTTTATAGCATTTTTTATTATGCGTGATCTGACAATATAGTATACTGTCAGATCAAGCGTCAGATCGCCTGTACAGGGCGAGTCAAGCTCAACGGAACGGAATCTCCTGGGCAAACGGTAAGAAGTAATAAAAAGTCCTTTTACAGGCATATGTAGATTAGTAACGGCTACAATTTAAAATTAATCTCACATATACAGGGTGTTTCAAATTCGAGTAACATCAAAGTTATGTTTTTTTAATGGAACGCCCAGTATTTTATTAAATTTTTGAATTACGTTTTAAAAAATAATGTTAGTTTATTAAAGGTACCGTATAGCTAAGTTTGATAGTTTTCGATTTATTTGACATTTTGTGAAAATATGGTCTTCTTGAAAATAATTAATTGCAGCTTATCAAGTCAATTTCAAGCTGTAATGTTTTTGCTTATTTATTCTACACTCTTCAGGTTTTCTATCGGTTTAATTACAATAATAAATTGTTATACAGGGCGTTTCTGACAATTCGTTTAATTTTCATCACCTTTTTTGTGCAATTTCTTTGTTATTTTAAATGGAACACCCTGTATTTTATTACATTTTTGAATTTACCATACAAAAATACAGTTTATTTATTAAGGGTTTCGTATACCTATTTTTAATACTTTCCGAGTAATTTGCATTAGATTACTAAAATTAGTGCATTTTATTATTTTAATACAAAATTTATAATAAATGTTCATTTTCACGAATGTACATTATTATCCTTTTTTCAAATGATCTCACATTCCTTAGCATGTCAGGAGTTATCGTGGCGAATGCATTTTGAATACGTATTTTCATGTCTTCGATAGTTGTAGGGGAGGTATTAAAAACGATATTTTTAACGTGTCCCCACAAAAAAAATCCATTGGTGTTAGATCAGGTGATCTTGGGGGCCAATGATAAGGACCGCCTCTGCTGATCCGCGCCGTGATAACGAAGTGGGCAGATTGTTATTTTTTGAGAAAATTAATTTAGCTTAAGCTAAATTATCGATGTGCTCGGAGAGCTAGGTAGAGGCTTACGTTTCAATGTTCAAACTGCTCTGTACGCAATTTCCAATCGATTGACAAATTCTGCATGTAAATAATACAACGACGTGGTTTAAAAAAAACCACCAAACACATCAATACGGTAACACTAAAATTACCAATTCCTAAAACTAAAAACAACAAAATAACTAAGTTCGATTAGCTTTTTTTTTTCTTTGAATGAACCGTAACTAACGCAACAATAAAAAAAATGTATTTAAAAGATAATCGTACTTGTCTTGGTTCAATAAAATTTAAATCTGATTCTTACGTATTACATTAAGTAATCATTTTTCGGTGCGGTAGTTGTAGTCCATACGATCTGCTTTCGGTAATCCTTCTTAAACTCTTAGATGCATTATGCACAAAACACAAGAGTTAGCCGTATTCGCCCTACGCACTCGGCTGTAGTACTCACTAACGCAGTGTTTATGGTTTGTTCACTCGCGTACCTGGTTTAGAGGCTTAACATCATATCACCTTATACTGTGATGTTTGCGCTTCAAAACGTTTACTGCAATGAAAAACGGTTACTTCCATATACACATTAAAGTTCTTATTCGCTTTTATACATTCAATGTCAATGATGATCACCAATAACGTAACTAAATTTTACAAACTTTTTTCGGTCACTTAAATGGTTACCTTCAGTTCTCTTTATAATAATATTAGGTCACGCGTCCCACAATTAAACACTAATAAGAAATTATTCGCTGTGTTAACTTCTAATCTGCCTAAGCACTTTTTATTCCTTGAAGAAAACCACTAATGTTTTCCTTCAACTCACAATATATTAAATTATTTATTTGTGAATGTCTATACGATTTATCCCCTTATGGGTTAATGCAGTCGCTATACATGCTCTACTAACATTATAATTTTCACAAATAAACTCCGACACTAACCATTCTAATGGTTCTGCTACGCTCGCTACTGTTACTCAAAACCTCTAACCAACTAACTAACCAACCCTCAAATTTGGTAATCTCTTATATACCTTCTGCCCGCCATATAGCCAATACGTCACAATAAATTCGCGCTAAGATCAAAATTTACCTATCACAATTGAGTATTTCGTGCGTTTCTTAACCGCGTCGAAGGTTCCATCGTGGAAGAAAACGATGCGAAATAAACGTAGCCATCTTGAATTACATTCACATTGTAGATTAACTCAACTTTTTAGGCAAATCTCACACGTGAGCGAATTCTATTTCCGCACAATTTAGCGAACTACCTCACATTCTATCACTTCATTCTTGATCATGCATCGATTTGCCATTATTGAACCATATTACAAAATTTCTACAAACAAAGATATGCATACATATTCCTTACTACACGTTAATAAAACATCAATATATCATAAGCTCACTCACTCATACGTCTACAATCATTTCTTTAGTCCAAATTCCTCCATACACAGTAGCAAAAAGACCAGTAGTTTTACCAGTACCGTATCAATAAAAATTTACTCAAAACATTATTTCTCAACCAAATTTAACGTTTTCAACACGAAATTCTTTCTACAGAATTCAACTATTCCTCCACACGATAACCAATGCCTCACTAAATTCCAGTGGCGTAGCAATTACACCAACTTACATTACACATACTGAAAAAAAAATTCGTTTCATGCAAACTCGCTTCAGCTACATTCAAAACACGTTACATACGTTATCAAAATACTACACATACACGGTGCATCAAAATAACCTTACAAATTGTTTTTTATTTTTAAACTTTAACACTGTGTATTTCAAAAACTGCTTGAGAACCTTACATTATTATATCATTCTATAGACCAATTCAATCATACGATAGACCAATTGCCATTTTATGTACCCCAGCGAAAGTATTCGAATCATATTAGTAAAAAAACTGTTTTTACAGATGATCAAAATTCTATGCATCAACATGGTTTCATGCCAAAAAGATTAACATGTACAAATTTGATGAATCTAAGTAATTACGTGACAAATTCTTTAGAAAACTGTTCTGAGGTAGATGTCATTTATACCGATTTTTCCAAGGCATTTGAACCATGGAATTCTCTTAAAAAGTTGCTTCTGATTTCACGATCCATTAATACGACTACTCGGGGATTACATATGTAACAGAAATATGTTTCTATCAATCCGTCATGTTCACTGCTTTGTCAGGAGTACCTCTTTTATTTGTAAATGACGTTAGTAGTTATATAAAACCAAGTAAATTCTTATTGTTTGCGGATAACCTTCAAATTTTTACAATCGTAAATGGTACTGACGATTGTCAGCTTACAGCATGACATTAACAGACTAGTTAAATTGTATTTTAATACATCTAAACGCAAAGTGTCATCATTTACTAGGAAAAGTAATAAAATTTCATTTGATTACTCAATTAATGACATTATACTAGGACGGTTGAATGAAATTAAAGGCTTTGGGGTCATATTCGACTAAAAGCTTGTAGCGTCCCCCAGGTACCCTAACTTGAAAAGTGTAATTTGAACTTATTTGCAAGATGCAAATTCTAGAACAAAACAATCGCTAAGTGATTTATCTTGACTTTACTGACAATAATGTTACTATTGCCCAAATTAATTGCTTGACTTACTTTGACATTCCTGGCAATAATTAACACATTAAAATTTATTTACAATTATGATATTTAATTACTTGCAAACCTCAAATTTGATCAAACGAATTGGCCGTCTAATGGTAGGTACGTTGTGCTATTTGAATTAGATAGGCTGGATGAGTGTTGCATCATGTGGGGCAGGTAAAAAAATGAAACGACTCAAATTAAAATTAACGAGCTTTGCGCAATGGTGGTTCAGCCCGTTAATCTACTATTGTGGGAAAGAACCACCAATAAAACCCACTTTATTCATAAATAAATAATTGTACAAGTACATTAATAAATCAAATAACGCAAAAAAAAAACAATAGAAGGGTTAAATATATAACACCATTAAATCAGGTTCAAGTGCGTACAAAATTGTAACATTACGAGAAAAATAAATACAAAGTAGTTTAGTTACACATAAACACAATAAAAAGAAACCCATGTAGTCACACCCACAATTGTGAAATAAATAATCAGAATAAAATCGTAATACCAAACATGTGGCCCTTTTAAACCAATCATACAGGTCTTTAAGTAAATAAGCACATAAAACAATAAGGCAAATTACGGTACATATAAAATACAACAACAGTAAAATTGCACAGGTGATGATAAGATAAAGGCAAGGGCAAAAGAAAATTACAATAAATTACAGATAAAGAGAAATTAATTCGCAAGCAAACAATTCTGCTTAATAAACTGACACAAAAAAACTCATTAAACAAAGCCTTATAAAGGTAAGTTGTAAACAAATCATAACATCGTGACCGATGTTCAAGTTTCAGTGAGTTAGAAAATACAGTGCCCCTTTCTCAGATTACCCATGCATCTATACAACAATAAAAATAAAATTCGAGTTGTTTAATGGTCATCTGGAACCGGGAATATGTAACCACTTGACAATTGCCCATTACAATTAGTAACAAAGGGTTATCCTGTATCCATTCTCCAGGCCCACCTCTACACAAATATAAATATAAACAACAAACAATAATGCTAATTCACACAAATACAAGAGTGAGGGAGCCCTGTACTGTTCTTTATTTTAGCAGATTTCAGCTTATTGAGATACATTTGCAAGGCAATGGTCGATTTTTAATACGTTATATAGGCTTGTAGCATTATTTGCTGCCTGCCTTAATTTATATAAAAATACCTACTTACACTTGAATATATTCCTGTAATTGATCAGAGACACAAATCGTTAACATACGCGGTTGACATTCAAAAAGGGTGACTGTTATTGACAGATTAATATTTGAAAAACACACTAAAACTAACACCCGAAAGAAAAGACAAATTAGCGTTGGCTAATTCAAAAGAAAATGTACACGCAAGAAATATTTTAAAGACAAACTGTTTACAATGAAGGTATTTAATTAACCAAATCGATCTGGCTCCGTCGACATTCTAACTGTAGCTACCTTTTCCCCCGATTTCAAACTATCTACGTTTACTCCCGCAATCAACCCCAATTTTCAAAAGTAATAAAAAAAAAAATTATTATGTTGGAACAGTTTCATTTTAATTATTGAACGACATTTTAATTTTAAAAATATGCATTCGTCCGTAACAAGCGCTACATTTAGGTCTCAAGTTTCAACGTACCAAACAAAGACGACTTTGATTGCAGTGTGTACCGAAGTAACTCATTACTAACTAGTGACATTTTTACATCAAGAATGTGCGCAAATGAATTTCCAATGATTCGTTACGCCCCTTCAGTAAAGCAGCTTTTAATCGTATACCTGCTAAATTATATAAGTCATATTAATGGCATCTGTAAACGTTCGATACAACTATTGCAATTGTAAAGTCTTTAAAACCACAGATCCATACATAACTTTATGTAAGTCCGTAGTACGTACCAAACTAGAGTACTGTTCTATAATTTGGTCACCGTACTTCGATAAATACCAATTGTATCTGGAACGTACCCAATCTAGACTTTCTTAAATTTTATTTTATATAGAACACACACGATTCCCTAAACATATTTCATATTCAGAATTAGTTTCAATATACAGTTTAGACACGTATCTAACGGTCAAATATTTCTTTATAAATTGTTAAATGGGTTAATAGAAGTTTTTTTACAAAAGATACATTTTAAAGTTCCTAATGTTGGAACACGTTTTACTTCTACATTTTTTATAAGAATTCCTAGAATAGATCATTTTAAGTCGGCGTCCATTAATTTCATTCTAGCAAATCATAATAAATATATTAATGATGTGGACGTTTTTATGTTGAACGAATATAATTAAAGAACACTCATTCACGAGAAAATTAGTAATTAGGACTCGGTAAATTTACTAATCCCAATTTGTGATTTGCGATTATACTGTCACCACTGTGTTATGTTTTATAACATGTTCTTTTAACTTGAATTGTACCTAATTGATATCACTAATATGTTGAGTAAATAAAGATTTTTTTTTATTTATTTATTTTTTTTTTGTTAGGTGCTTCTACAACGAGGTCATTAGCACACTTAGCAAATCATATCTATTTTAGACGTAAATTTTAGGTTTAGTTCAAATTTTTTGATATAAACTAGTTTGTTTTAGAAATCTGATTATGTTGTAGATACTTTGGGAGCCTTTGTTTAAACATTGGCCTATAGAGTCATTTACTTGATGTTTAATTCTTTGTCTAGTGAACAATCTACATCTCAGCAATATATGGGGCACAGTGAGTAATTCGTTACACTCTGTGGAGAATGGGTTTTCTTCCCGTAACAGCAAGTATGAGGACGTCAAGTTCGTGTGTGCAATGCGTAAACGAGATATTACTACTTGCTCTCTTCGTGTGCGAGTTTCCGGGAATCTCCAAGTTTTGGGATCTGTTTTAATTTTTGAAAAGGCAGAGTTGTTTTTTGCCCAAATTTCAAAGGAGAATTTTATGATTTTCCTTTTTATTGACAATTTAATGTCTTCGGCACGAACTTGATAAACGTCGATTTCCTTACTACATGCAGCCTTCCGTGCCGCATCATCCGTGAGCTCGTTTCCCAATATTCCTCAGTGGGAAGGGCACCATGCAAAACATACCTTTTTACCTGAGTTTTTTAACCATGCATTGCTAGCCAGTATTTTTTTAATTATCGGGTCTTTTGAGAAAGAATTTTCTAGAGCTCGTATTGAACTTAGTGAATCGCTGCAGATTAAAAACTTTCTATCTCGGCTTAAGTCGCAATAGCACAGTGCTTGTAATATTGCATACAATTCAGATGTGAAAACGCTTGAGTAGTTGGAGATAGACCAACTATATTCTTTATTTTTTACGTAAATCGCACTTCCAATTCCGTTGGTATGTTATTGGGGACTAAGAGAGCTACTTTTTAAAATTATTTTTGTATGTACAGGGTGCTCCATAAATACGTGGTAAAAAATGTCGACATTTTTTTAAACGGGACACCCTGTATATTTTTTCATTTTAGAAACTGTCTTTTGTAAGCTTTACGACGATACCTCGTTTTTAGTCATGGGATGCAGCGTTGCCAAGTTATTTATTGAAATAATTATTTTTTCAAGATCAATTAATTTGTTTATTTTGGTCTTATGTGCATTATACATTAAATGTAGGTACTTACATATTTATTCATTATTATCGACATATTTTTTATTTTGAGGTTTTTAGCTATTAATAAGTAATACTAGTTACCACAATTTGATATCATTAAGCTTTCATATCATGTATTTATATATAGGGTGTTCTATTTGAAAAAAATAAGTTTTAGCTATTTGAAAATGACGCATTTGGATGATCTGTTCTGGACACCCTGTATATTCCTTATAAACTTAATACTTATAAAAGTTTAAGTTAACATTTTGTCTACTAGACTGGTGATTTTTGTCGTTCTGATTATAAAAACAAAAAAATACTGATATCCTTTTTACCAATATGATTTTCCCGTAAATTTTACTAAAACGAGAATAACTTGGCAACGCTGCATCCGATGAGTAAAAACGAGGTATCGTTGTAAAAGTTACAAGAGAAAGTTTCTAAAAATGGAAAATATACAATGTGTTCCGTTTAAAAAAAGTCGAAATTTTTTGCCATGTATTTATGAAGCACTCTGTACACACAAAAATAATTTTAAAAGGTAGCTCTTAGTCTCCAATAACATACCGTTGGAATTTCTTATAAATCTCTATTGATTTAGGAGCTATATTCCGAGACCAGATAGGTGGGCCACTCTATATAATAGTAAAACCTTCGTGTTCCGATAAAACTTTATCCAAATATTTCTTGTTGACGTCTAGACCAGTCTTAGACTCGCGAATACTGGTATCTACATGGACACCCGGTTGGTTAATTAACCACGACGCTACTTCACATTCTTTGAAAGGATACACTTGATATTAAGCTGATCATGATCATGATTAAGGAAGGAATTGTAGATGGGATGATTTATCTGAGCACTTATTCTGAGAGCGTAGTTAAGAAGCGTTAGATTAAGGATATGTTGGAAAGGAATAGTGTTGGATTCAAAACAAGTGTCATCTAACCTCGATGTACGGAAAGCTCCACTGCATAACCTTAATCCTGCACAATGGATCTTGTTCAGCTTTTCGATGTGTGACCTTCTGGCACTAGACAGAACTGCACCACCATAGCTAAGCTTGGAAAGGATTAAGGCTTGGTATATTCTAAGCAGGGCGTTTTTCTTAGCACCCCATGATATATGGGCTAGATACCTAAGCGTCTTAATCTGCCACTTTTGTTTTTGTGATCAAATGTTCAATTTTCAATAGAGTTTTCTATCAAAGAGAACTCCTACAAAACGTACTTAATATCTAGGGTGTAATCCCCAATCCTGAACCTAGGATGACGTGTTGTGTCCTTAGGCGATAGAAATGGATTACCTGTGATTTTGTTAAATCCTTCGTTATAGTCATCAACATAGAGAGTTTTACCAATGTTTTGGGACAAACCCTCTACTAGCGTTTTCATTACTATCGTAAATAAAGGCACATTGAGTGTAGAACCTTGTGGGATTCCGTTCGCTTGTACTCGCTCCTGAGATAGGCAACTGCTTACACGTACTTGGAATCTTCGATTTGTCAAAAAGTATGCTATAAACTGTAATTAAGGTCGTTTAATTTTCATACGTTGGAGTTCTAGTAGAATTTTAACTCTGTTCGTCCGGTCAAAAGCCTTTTCAATATCAAGAAATATTGCAAACATATGTTGTCTTGCAGCAAAACTGTTCAGGATGGCTGCTTCTAATTGCACTAAGCAGTCAGTTGTAGACCTATACTGTCTTGCGCCCATTTGATGTTCTGAAAGTAGACCGTTTCGTTCTAAGAACCACATCAGCCTTATATTTACTATCTTTTCTAGTAATTTGCAGAGGCACGACGTTAGGGAAATAGGCCTATAATTGTCCACCAAGTGAGGATATTTATTCAGTTTTATGCACGGGATAATAATAGATTTTTTCCACATGTGAGGAAATTAACCCTGTTTCCATATTCTGTTGAAACTTGCTGAGATATGAAGTTTTCCTTCCTTCGATAATTGCTTGATAAATTCGTAATGGGTAGAATCAGGTCCAGGAGCAGAGTGTTTAGTTCTTGACAATACATTTTCAAGTTCTGAAGCTGTGAAAGATTATTATAAGGGAACTGTCATTGAATCTTCAACGCTTGAGTAACTTTCGAAGTGAGTAATATCATCAGTAACAGAGAAATTGGTTTCAAAATGGCTTGCAAAACACTCTGATATGTCTTGTGGACTGTAAGTAACCTGCCCATTAGAAATATTGTTAGTTATTGAGAAAGGCTTAATGGTTGAGTTCATTGCTCGTATTTTATGCCATATTGAAGGTCTGATTTGATATACTTGACACGTATGTTTGCCAAGAGTGTTGCTTTGCAAGTTTGATAGTTTTCTTGCTTTAGCTCTTAATTTTTAAATGAGATTGCATTATTTATAGAGGGTTCGGATTTAAAAATGCGTAGAGCTTTCTTACGGTCGCGAATAGCACATTTTATGTCCTCGTTCTACCATGGAACGCATTTTCCTTGTGGTTTGCCACTTGATCTTGGAACACTTGCCTCGCATGCTTGTAAAATTTTGGACGTAACGTTATCAACTGATCTGTTAATGTCATCTTGAAGTGTATTGAACTGTGGTAATTTTTTTCTGAATTTAATCCAGTTAGCTTTCTTAATTAACCATCTCCTAGACAATGCCGTGAATGAGCGAGGTGTTAGGAATATAATTTGTATAGGAGCGTGATCTGAGAATATTTCGTGTTGTAGTACTTTCCACTCAATTTTTGGTGCCAATACAGGAGAACAAAGTGATAAGTCTATTGCCGAAAAATTGTTTCTTCTCGCGTTAAAGAAAGTTTCTTCACCTGTGTTTAATAGGATCAGATTAATTTCTTCTATAACTTCTTTAATTAGCCTGCCACGATTATCTGAGTGAGAGCAACCCCACGTACGATTATGTGCATTCAAGTCAACTACTAGCGCAAATGGGCTGGGTAATTGGTTGATAAGGTCAATGATCTGTTGCTTAGTCCACAATTAATCTGGGAGATATACAGGGTGTGTCTACTGCGTGGACGAAGGATTGCTCCTTAACTATTAGAGATATCAAAACCAATTTTGGTGTGGTAATACACGATCGTTGGACCTACATTCTAAACATATATTGGTATATACATGGTGATTGACAAAAATATACCAACCCAAACCTGTGTTTTTTTATGGAACACACTGTATATTTTTGCATTTTTGGATTTACTGTTACATTTAGAATAAAAGTATAGAAATTTGTATCTGTATCACTAACCGTTCTGCAGATATCGTCACTGTAGTACCAAAATAAAGTTAACTTTGGTACCACGATGCGACCGTTGTCACCACGATTTTGTAAATCTGTTTATACAACCGACTATTAATAATAGTCTACTAACAAACAAACTGGGAAATGTTTCGAAAACATGTAAAACTATACAGAATGATTAACTTACGGCAAATCTAATTCTTCTGAAGTTTTTTAAATGCAACACCCTGTATATTTGTTCACATTTCCATTCCCCGTGAAACGTAGATACTAATTGCTAATAGGTTTCATAGTCATAAGACGGACCCTTCTTGAGATATTGACGCTTTTACGTAAAAATATTCTAAAATACAAATTTACTAGGACAATAGAATTCAACAAAACAAAACAAAACAAAACAAATGTAGGCTAGCCGCTCGTAATAAAGAGGAACAGTTGCATCTATTGTTTTGACGTCTGTATAATCATTAAAATATTGTTCCATTAGTTTGTGTGTTTTTGGATTGTCATTTTGTCAATTTTTGCATAAAATGAATTTTTCCAAAGAAGAAATGGTCGATATGATCTTTATTTACGGAGAAGCTCAAAGAAATGCTTTGCTGGTTACCCGTTTGTACTGTGAACGATACCCAAAGAGAAGACAGCCGCGGAAAGAATGTAGCTGAGAGATTTATATATTCTGGAAGTGTGTGTTATCCCAAGCGCGCAAAAACAAGCCGAAATGAAGAAATTGAGTTTCAAGTTGTGGCATATCTTATAGAAAATCCGCAAATTAGTACCCGAGAGCATACACACCTAGACCCAAATAGAAATACAGTTCGCAGCTTTATTAAAAAAAAACAAATTGTATCCTTATCATATCGAGCAACATCAAGCTTTAAGTGGAATAGATTTTCAAAATCGTGAATCTTTCTACCAATGGATAACTAGTAAAGTCAGTGAAGAACCCAATTTTGTTAATAACATTCTATTTACGGATGGGGCAACTTTTCACAATAATGGCAATATTGATACACATAACTATCATCACTATTCAGATACTAATCCACACATCTTAAGAGTTGTTGATCGCTGGTCAGTTAATCTGTGGGGTGGTGTAATCAACTTTAATGTGGTTGGTCCTTTTTTCTTTGATGGGAGTCTTACTGGAGAAAGATATTTACAGTTTTTGGAAAATGATTTACCCGAGCTTTTTGAAAATATCGAGGTAGGTAATATTCGTACGATGTGGTTTCAACTCGATGGCGCCCCTCCACACTATACAATAAACGTTAGGCAACATCTCGATAGAAATTATCCAATGAGGTGGATAGGACGAGGTGGTGTGCAAAACTGGCCAGCCAGATCACCGGATCTTACGCCCCTTGATTTCTTCCTTTGGGGCTACGTTAAAGAAAAAGTTTACCAACATCCTCCCACCACAAGCGAAGATATGAAAAATAGAATTAGAGCTGCGTTTCAATCCATTTCGCTTCTAATGTTGTTGCGAGTGAATCTTTCGTTTACCGAGCGAATTGAAAAGTGTTTAGCTAGGCGTGGTGAGCATTTTGAACATTTAATTTGAATTTATGATTTTATTCGTTTATGTTTACTTGTTCAACTTATTTTTAGGTGTAGAGAATTATCAGTTAAAGGATTTATTTGCCATTCGTATTTTCTTATTTGCTCTGGATTTTGTTTTATTTATTCTTCTGTGTCAATATTTTCAAATAAAGGGTCAATATCTCAAGAAGGGCCCTTCTTATTGCTATGAAACCTATTATCAATTGGTATCTACCTACTTTTCACGGGGAATCGAAATGTGAAAAAATATACAGGGTGTTGCATTTGAAAAAATTGATAAAAATTATATTTCGCGTAAGTTAATCATTCTGTATAGTTTTACATATTTTCGAAAAATTTCCCATTTTGATTGTTAGTAGACTATTATTAATAGTCGGTAGTACAGATTTACAAAATATTTGAGACAAACGTCGTTGTTTCAAACTTAACTCTATTTTGGTACTAAAGTGACGATATATGCAGAATGGTTAGTGATATAGATACAAATTTCTATACTTTTATTCTAAAGTAACAGTGAATCAAAAAATGCAAAAATATACAGGGTGTTCCATTTAAAAAACAGAGGTTTGGGTTGGCATATTTTTGTCAATCACCCTGTATATATGTAAATATTTTTAAAATGTAGTTCCAATTATCGTGTATTACCACACAAAAATTGGTTTTGATATCTCTATTAGTTAAGGAGCAAACCTCCGTCCACGCAGTAGACACCCACCCTGTATATTGCAAACTGTAAATTGGAACGGATGATTAACGGTAATTTCTTGTAAAGGGGTTGATAGAGAAATTGGGGTGTGATAAATTTCACTCCTTAAAAGAATGGCAGTGCCGCAATGGGTCCGTAATTCTGGATCTAAAACCCTTCTATGAGATGTATATCCTTTTGATACAAAGTTTTCATCTGGTTTAAATCTTGTCTCTTAACATCCATCATACCTTCTGATTTTAAACCTTCTTGAATTTCTTCAAGTGATGCGTTTAAAAGATCACGACAGTACACAATTCCTTTTCGAGAGTTTAAATACTTGTGAGGTGTAACATCAACATCTAATTCACCAATCTTTTTCATTTTCAGTAATGTTCCTGTTTGCTTTTTGGAAACTGTTTCTACTAAAAATCCTTCTTTAGCCTTACTAATCTTTTTAGCCTCACCGGCTATACTAGAAATACTTCTACTAGTTAGAAATGGGCAGACTCTTTCGAAATTACCTTCTGGCAACAATGTAATGGTCAGGAATCGAGGGTAACTCGTCTCGCTGGCCACAGAAATATGTTTCCTTAATGCAGGAAAGTTGTCTCCGTTTAAAGAGGGAGACGACCCTTGACAACAAGAATTAGAAGTCATAGTGTTCCCATGAGGACAGGAAGAAAAATTGTCGACCACAGCAGAGCTCCTATACCATGGCAAGGCTAAGTACTGTGGAGGGGCACTCCTTCCCCCACAGGCGTTTCAACGCTAGAGACCAGGATTCCCCTGGCCACGCTCAGGCTTCCCGTTATGATTATTATTATTCTTTCTCATTTTATGCGAGCTATCATCTGTAAAGTGTCGTCGGTCGAACTTAGCAACACCATGTATAACTAAGGTTATTCTATGCAATGAATTGGTCCATAGAAAATATATTTTGCTTCGATAGTAGCAATATTATCTTACTTGGGACAGGAGAATTTATTCACAAATTCATTTAAAAATTTTATAGTGAACGTAGAACATCTGTTATTTTCCTCGGCTAACTCTTTGATGATGCGACCAATATACCAACGTTCATAAAAGTATGCAGCATAATACATGCGCAGTTTCGGTTTTTCGGACGCTCTATGAAGGGATTTATCAATAGTGGAGTCAACAGTTAATATTTATCGTGGCTGAAGAAGTTTTTTATTTGGCTAAACAATCGGCACTGAGTCAGAGTTAATCAAACCGATTATACTTTTATCAAACATTACGAGATTTTTGACCTATGATCTTTTTGACGGAACAGCCAAGGAAGGGTTGATGTTCTAATTGTGATCATATTGTCCATTAATTGGATTTTAACGAAGGGACTTGCCACTTCTCCATTTACTTTTTCGCAATCTTTTTAAGATTCGCTTGATTTATACTATTAACCAGTGGCATATTTTTCCTCATCGTTTGATTCTTCGTCGCTTAAATTATCAAAGTCAAAATCGGGGTTAATACTCTTCAAAGTCGTGGAAGCTAATGTACACAATTCTGAGTCATCATTAATTAATGATTGTCACCTACGCGATCTACATTCGTAAAGTTTTCTGTCAGGTTGAACTAAATTGTACTTAATGGTTGACATTTGAATTTCTTTCTATTGGAGTTTGTCTACGGGTAAACGGAGCTTCTCGCCATCTGTTGCTTCTCTTAAAACATCCATACAAATTTGTTCAATGTCTTCGTCGTATATGAGAACAGTTAGGATTGAAAGTAGATTTGCCAAGTTTATAATTTTCTTCCCGTGGAAATCTGAATTTCTCTGACAAATCATTGGCTATTGCATTGGCAGTTTCAATATTAGTCATCCTGTTCATTATGTCCTGTAAGCTAAAGTTAACGATAGTAGAAAAAGTGGAGAGAAGCTCTAAATATGTTTTCACAAGGCTGTGAACTGAATAACCACGTCCAGATTTTTTTGCATTTCGCCGTCATCTCGAAATTTTCTAACCATTTGCATTTATTCCTATGCATAGGTAACGATTGTTACACGTCCAAACCGCACTAGGCGTCGTGTAGGCTTACTAATGTAAGCGGGTTGCCAAGCCAGCTAACAGGGAGATGGGCGTGGTCGAAATAATAAGTAAAATGGATGATTAATAAGCTCAAACACCTTATACTTATACTCAAATAGCTCAATTCGGGAAAATATGTCTCTAGGCGCCACCACAATCGATACTTCGCTAAAATAATTGTCTTAAGCTGGATGTTAATTAACCCTACTTGATTGTGGAAAGTAGGATCGTGCTTACTCGGTAAACTCATATACGAAGGTTATAAAACAAACACTCGTCCAAAACAATTCAACTCAAATAAATTTCGTACTACCCATGTCATTAACAACTTTTCGAACACACCTCGTAAACTAAAATATCCAAAACAAAAGTTATAATACGGTAACTGAATATTTTCTGCGTATCCCTCGTATACACATATAACGTTGAGTTCCTATCTATTAATGAATAAAATGTCTTGTCATTCAATATTCGATAATTAATTTTGAAAACTTCTAAATAAAAGCAGATCAAAATATTAAAGCTTACTTTACTTTTGAATCGTACTTGACATTCGTAAACTGTATAATTTCTCAAAACTTTTATTATACTTAATGAAATTTTTAAACCACCTGGTTAAATAAACAACAGAATAAAACATTTAACGATAAATATATATTGTCCTGCATAAAATAATCAAACACAAATATTTACATATATTACACTCGCTTGGTGGAAATCTTAAACCACCAAAAATACCAATTTGCCTTACTGCAAAAATCCTTACTACTAACAAAAAAACAACAATACGATACAATATTACTCAAGAACGATTATCTTTCGGAACTAAATTAATACTTAACCAACAATACACAAATAAACTAACAAAAGATAAACGTGCTTAAATGAGTTTTTCATAATCCTTAAATCTAACTCTTACTTAATATTTGTCCATAAATCCTTAGCTTTTCTTTCTTCTTTCTTCCGTAAATTAATTATATGTAGTCCATTGGTAATTCCTTAAAAATTGCCTGAAGCACATTACACAAGGCTTCACAAAACTTAATCCTTTTTATGCACTCGCTATTGGTTCACTAGCGAGGTTATTACTACCCAAACACACATATAATAACGATAAACATTTGGTTGCTCTTAAAATTTCTTAACAACTTTAAAACAATTTAGTCCTTTATACAAATAAACTTTCAATGTCATATAACGTTACTTAACATTGGTTTATAATATACAATGAACCCTTCGTTCACTTAACAGGTGGTCTCATAAATACTTTTAACTAAATCTCGTTACAAAACGCGCGCTAAACTTGATACTACTATTACGTAACAACTGTTAACTTTATTTCAAATCTGCTTTCGCACTATTATTTTCTTGAAAATAAACAAACTAATTTTACCTTCAACGTCAATTTAACTATGGTATTGTTTATGAATGTCTTTTCAATTTATCCCGGTTCGGGTAACGCAGTTAATTAAAAAAATTACTGCTTCATTAAAATTTCACAAACATACTCCCACTTCGTCACAGTCTATCCCACACTAACTCGCACGCGCCTTCCGCCAACCTTCACCAAAACCGAAAGCTTAACTTCCTACCTCTAACTTCAACTAACTAACTCACCCTCGTCAATCTCTGACTTCCCTATTTATCACTTCAGTCATCCATCTTTAAACATGTCTTCCTTCCGCGTTATATTCTCCAATAATCTTCATTCAAAATTCTATAGTTCTGAAAGCTGCTTCCCTCTATACAAGCACGCATGTAATTACAATACATCGCCATATTTGTTTTCACTTACAAATTTTACAATTACTTCACGACGAAATCATCTTTCGTCATTACCTTCATTCAGTGGCCCTCTGGACCATTACGCAACTTTTAACCGTTATCTCCAATCTGCGCTCGATCTCCTTCCGCAACATTTGCAAAAATCAGTACAGTCTAATGTCTCAAATTCCATATACACACATTTATTCTCAAAACAATTGCACAACATTACAAAACGTTCTGAAATTATCACTTAAACATACCCAATCTTTCTCTACATATTTTCTAAAACATTCTACATTTATTCTTCACATTTTCTAATCAAGATTATCCATCTTATCCAACCACATTCCATCTTTATCAGCAAAACAGAAGCAATCCAGTGGAAAGCATTATCGTCCCATGGACAAATTTCTCTTCACATTTACATTCATCAAAATCTAATTCTTTCAACACTAAAGTCTTTATAACATTCAAATACACGTATCTACATACTAAATAATATCTTTCCTAAAATTCCAGTGGCGTATCATACACATACTTTATACACAAAAAATTTTTTTTCATTCAAACTCAATACACTCGTGCTCAAAACACGTAATATACGTCATTATACCATCCTATAACAGGGTGCGTCATCGCAACCTGACACCTCCCACAAGGAGATTTTCTTCCAGAAAACTCAAAATACTGGTCCTAAGAGACCTACACAAAGTCAAAACTAGAACACTTCACCGAGGTCCGCTCGTGAAGCCACAACCAACTAAATGACGGCTATACCGTAAAGTGGTCAAAGACCCAAAATAAAAAACAAACGTCAAATCCGGCAGAGTTCAAAAGAACACGTCACAAATCGGTAATCAAAAAGTAGACCCATCAGACTTCCTAACAACAAAACACCTAATCTAAATAATCCTAACTATATACGATACGTAAAGTGGTCTAAACCAAAATACAAAACCTTCAACATGGGACTCAACTCCCGTCAAGACCAAGGTCTCACCCTACCTCGACACACCTTTGATTAGTCGCCTCTTACGACAAGCAGTTGGCCTCTGCTGTAGGAAAATTCTAGGCCGTCCCTACACAGCCACACCCTTTGATTAGTCGCTCTTACGACAAGCAGTTGGCCTCTGCTTAGGAAAATTCTAAGGCCGTCCCTACACAGCCACGGTGCCCCAAGGACACAAACAAAACAGACAAATTCTGATACAAAAGAAAATAGAAATAGTCAATTCTACACGATAGTTTTTCCGACCAACCTACCAATGCAATCTGACGGTAAAAATAACCAAACAATCAAAAATTCGATCAATTAATTCAATAGCCTAACCTACTATATACTAATACTAAAATCTTAACTAACTTAATCGTCTGAGGGTCTGAACTTTAAATCTTTGGCATGCCATATGCCTCTAGAGTCGCCCGAGGCGTCCGATAACTCATACGTCTGATACGAAACTTTTTTCTTTATATAAAACGGTCCAATAAATTTAGGTGCTAATTTCGCGGCAAAATAACGCGACGCGTCCGATAAAACATAATTCTTCCGCCACAGTATCTCCTACTTGAAAAGTAGCTAATCTTCTTCGTAAGTCGTAATTCTTTTACTTCTAATATACGCTGCATTCAATCTTCTCTTAATGTCATCATACACTTCTTGAAAAACATTGCCTCTAGCAATTAAAGGTTCTCTATTCGCAAACGCGACGTCATTCAAAGTATTACCCACTACGGGTTCTCCATGTCTCGTTCCATCGAGATTCATTTCTCTACCAAAATTCGCAAAATACGGCGTCATGTAACTTCATGAGTAGCTGTCCTAATTGCACAAGCCACCTTCGCTAAATATTTGTCCCAATTTCTTGATTATCTTCAATATACGATGCTAACATAGTCTTCATTACTCGATTAACCCTTTCTGTTGGGTTCGCCTGAGGGTGATAATTCGCATTAAAATGATCTTGGCATTATACGATGCCACCATATTCCTAAAACTGCACTTCTAAATTGTGATCCGTTATCACATAACACATACAACGGTACACCAAATAATAAAAACATTTTCTTCAATATTTTTCACAACACCCGCCGTAGCCTACGTAACGGGAAAAATAACACAAACTTCGTAAAATAATCTGACACTACTAGAACATAACTATAACCACTTTTAGACCTAGGAAGAGGTCCCACAATATCCGTCGAAATCATTTGCCACGGTTTATCGATAACTGGATGCTGAGTCATTAACCCTGCCGGTAATCGCTGTTCGGGTTTATGCTATACACACTTCACACTTATTCACATAACGTTTCACATCATTCTTTAACTTAGGCCAATAATATAATTTCGAAATACGCTCATATGTCTTGAATATTCCTGCATGCCCTGCAGTAGGTTCGTCATGATACTTTCTCAACATTTCACCACGCTTCGCCTTCGGAATAACTTCACGCCAACTTCCGCGTCTTCACGTAAATTCGGATAACTACACGTCACATGCTTATAAACTTCCCATCTTGAACTCTCCATTTTGGATACGCTATCGGTCGATTCTCAATACATCTCTTCATTCTTTCAATCCATTTATCTTCTACAATATCGTCTTCTTCATTATGGTCTTCGCCGGTAATGTCACTGTCGGTATTATCTTCACTAGACGTTTCCTCAATAACGGGAACTGATCGCGATAAGGTATCGGGTACTACATGATCTCTACCCTTCCTATGTATAACTTCAAAATCATACTGCTGGAGCCTAACTGCCCATCGAGCCAAACGTCCTGTCGGATCCTTCAAATTATGTAACCATACTAAGGATGCATGGTCCGTAATAACGCTAAACTTAACCCTTCGATGTATGGTCTTAGCTTCTCTATCGACCATAACACCGCCAAACACTCCTTCTCCGTAGTCGAAAACTTCCGTTCGCTACGCGTCAAAGATCTACTATTATAACATATAACTTTTCCACTCCATCGATAGTCTGAGTCAAAACTGAGCCGATTCCATAATCCGATGCGTCAGTTTGAATCGAAAACGGTAACTAAAATCTGGACACGTCAAAATAGGTGCTGTCACCAAACAATTCTTAATATATCCAATGCTTCACACATTCTTCCGTCCACTCAAAACGTACATTTTCTTCAATAATTTCGTGAGAGGTGCGATAATAGACGAAAACTGCGCGATAAAACGCCGATACCACGATGCCATACCGATAATTCTTCTAATTTCCGTCGCCGTAGTCGGGACCGGAATCTTCAAAATCGCTTCAACCTTCTCGGGATCAACTGATAAACCGGTAGAATTTACCACATAACCCAAATAACGCAATTCGTCACGACAAAAGGAACACTTGTCCTTGCTCAACGTTAAACCTGCCCGTTCAAAACGCTTAAACACTTCCGTTAACACTTCAATATGTTTCTCAAACGTCGGTGTACAAATTATAGTATCATCAAGATAAACAAACACATAAGGTTCCAATTCTGAACCAATAACACTGTCAATTAATCGTTGCCACGATGCCGGTGCATTAACTAAGCCAAAAGGCATTCTCTTAAACTGATAAAGACCCCTATTGGGTACCGTAAAAGCCGTAAACTCTTTCGAATCCTCCGCCATTGGCGTTGCCAATACGCAGACTTAATATCTAAAGACGAAATAAACTTCGCGTCACGAAGACGATCTAAAATTGACGAAACGTAAGGAATAGGATAAGCATCCTTCTCCGTAACCTTATTCAACTTGCGATAATCTACACAAAACCTATATTTCCCGTCCTTCTTTTGACCATAACAATGGGACTAGCCCATGCACTACTAGATTTCTCAACCACTCCAAGCTTCAACATTTTCTCTAACTCATCATCAATATGTTTCTGCATAAATGGTGATACACGATAATACCTCTGCTTAAAGGCTCACTATTGGTCCTAATTCGGTGCTCTACTAAATTTGCAACCTAACTCTTTCTCCTTAGTTCTCACAAAATAATCCTCAACTAAATTGTCTAATAAATTCAATTGATCGGTAGTCAAATCTAAACGTGAATGTATTACCAAATCCCTAGTCTCTAAAATTTCAATCTCACTCAAACTTTCAAACTGCCATTCTCCTCTACGAAAATCAGGTACAATACCTGCCTTTTTCCAAAAATCCCATCCTAAAATCATCTGATGTCGTATATCGGGTACAATAATCACGTCCATTATAACAATTTTCCCTCTAATTTCAATCGGAATCGTCACCGTGCCTACAGATAAAACTTTCTGGCCATTCGCCACAACACACGTAGTCACACGCTTACTTCTACACCTAACTCCTAACCTTTCTAAACTATTCCATCCTTTTATTCCCAAAATCGTTCTAGAAGAACCACTATCCAAAAGTGCTAACATAGACTGACTATAAACATTAACATAAATAAACGGTCTCTCATCTGAACCCTGATTATCAAACATATACTCCATTAAAACTTTATTTTTCGAAAACGTTATTTCTGCCTTATTTCGAGAACTATTATAAAATATAGCCGACTCTAAAAATTTCGGAAGACAATATGCGACTGTCTATGCCTCCTTCCCATTTCCCTGATTACGTGAAATCGTGAACATTTAGGACATGTCCTACGGTAAAATCTGCCCTACCACATCGATAACAATACATATTCTTTTTCGGTACCTGACATTGAACTGCCTTATGATTGCCTTGCTTGCAATTCCAACACAATAAAGGTTTCGCCACATTCACAATCTTTCTGGACCCAGACGGTTTCACTTCCGCTCTCTCAGATACCTTAACTTTGTCACCCTTCACAACATTACGTGATTCACTCACACTCTCTACTTCACGTACATATGCTAAATCAGTCTCTAAATCTGTCTTTCTCCTACTCGGGGGTACATAACTGTCCATTGCCTGTATACGTTCTTCAATCAATCTCCCATACTTAATTAAATCACTAATAGTACTAATTTGGGTAAGTCCTAATTGAGTCTGATAAATAGGAGCGATATTTTTACATAAAATTCTTAATTGTCTATCCTCAGATAACCCTTCATTAAGTCGCGAAAATAATGTGCGCATAATCGCCATAAATACCCATAGGTTCGTCAGACGCCTGTGTGCGTCGCTTAATTTCCTCAATTAATCTCTCATCGTAATCACTTGGCTGGAACTGCAATCGCAAAGATTCCACCAATTCACTCCATGTCTTAACCTCTTTCCTAATTGACCTGACATAAATAAGTGCGGTACCGGTAAACAAATCTAAACATTCTGCAAACAGTTGCTCATCCTTAACGTTACGGGAAACTTGTAACTCACTAATTCTCCAAAATGCATTTAACGACAAAGACTTAATGTCACCTGAAAAAGAGATGTTCCACTTGCATACGGAACACTCTTCGCTACAGTCATAATAGGTGCTACGTTTACTAAATGGGTCAACTATTGGTAATTCAGTCTTAAAATTGGTTGTGAAGCCATCACGTCATCGGTACTTATCCCTACATTAGCGGAGTCCTAACTACTACTTGCCTATCAAAATTTCATAATTCGAAACTAAAATTACCATACTCTTAATAAAGTCCTCTTTCTCTTTATTTTCTACCTCAGTTTTTGCCACAACATTATTAATTCTATTAAAATATACTTAAATTTTGTCTCAATAGTCGCTATAATTTTGTAGTCACGTTACTATGTAATTCATCAATTAATTTCTCAATTTCTAACTTAGTTTCGTTAATAGCTAACCTATCAGTATCAAATTCAAATGGGTACGGGGTCGCGTACTGCCCTACCCGCAGCTTCTTCACTATAAATATTCCTAAGTGCTTTTCGTAAAGCCGTAATACCTAAGGAAGCATCGCCTCCCTAATAGCTATCTCATACTTAATCTCATTCAACGTCAAACAATCAATATGGATCTTATATCCCATCTTAACAAATAAAAGTTTCCCAAAATACTTCAAAAATATCCTAAACAACTCGTTAATACCACTAAAATATCTTTCCAAACAAAGGAATTCACTTAACACACATAAACTCAAAGTCACAAATGTAAATGCTTAACCAGTAATTGTCTCCTCACACAAAAAAAATTGCTATACGACTCGACATTCACTAATCTCAACAAGTCCAATCGATAATTCGTCAACAATCAGTAATCTAAACTTCAGAATCCAAAATTCTACTACAATATTTCATCAAACATCAAAATTAAGTCACATTCAATCTCAAGGCCCCACACGTTGGGCCAAATAATTATGTTACACGTCCAAACCGCACTAGGCGTCGTGTAGGCTTACTAATGTAAGCGGGTTGCCAAGCCAGCTAACAGGGAGATGGGCGTGGTCGAAATAATAAGTAAAATGGAATGATTAATAAGCTCAAACACCTTATACTTATACTCAAATAGCTCAATTCGGGAAAATATGTCTCTAGGCGCCACCACAATCGAAACTTTGCTAAAATAATTGTCTTAAGCTGGATGTTAATTAACCCTACTTGATTGTGGAAAGTAGGATTGTGCTTACTCGGTAAACTCATATACGAAGGTTCTAAAACAAACACTCGTCCAAAACAATTCAACTCAAATAAATTTAGTACTACCCAGGTTATTAACAACTTTTGAATACACCTCGTAAACTAAAATATCCAAAACAAAAGTTATAATACGGTAACTGAATATTTTCTGCGTATCCCTCGTATACACATATAACGTTAGTTCCTATCTATTAATGAATAAAATGTCTTGTCATTCAATATTCGATAATTAATTTTGAAAACTTCTAAATAAAAGCAGATCAAAATATTAAAGCTACTTTTTGAATCGTACTTGACATTCGTAAACATAATTTTCAAAACTTTTATTATACTTAATGAAATTTTAAACCACCTGGTTAAATAAACAACAGAATAAAACATTTAACGATAAATATATATTGTCCTGCATAAAATAATCAAACACAAATATTTACATATATTACACTCGTTGGTTGAAATCAAACCACCAAAATACCAATTCTTACTGCAAAAATCTTACTACTAACAAAAACAACAATACATACAATATTACTCAAGAACGATTATCTTTCAACTAAATTAATATTAACCAACAATACACAAATAAACTAACAAAAGATAATCGTGCTTAAATGAGTTTTCATAATCCTTAAATCTAATCTTACTTAAAATTGTCCATAAATCCTTGCTTTTCTTTCTTCTTTCTTCCGTAAATTAATTATATGTAGTCCATTGGTAATTTAAAAATTGCCTGAAGCACATTACACAAGGCTCAACAAAACTTAATCCTTTATGCACTCGCTATTGGTTCACTAGCGAGGTTATTACTCCAAACACACATATAATAACGTAAACATTTGGTTGCCTCTTAAAATTTCTTAACAACCTTTAAAACAATTTAGTCCTTTAACAAATAAACTTTCAATGTCATATAACGTTACTTAAACATTGGTTTAATAATACAATGAACCCTTCGTTCACTTAACAGGTGGTCCCATAAATATTTTAACTAAATCTCGTTACAAAACGCGCTAAACTTGATACTATTACGTAACAACTGTTAACTTTTTAAATCTGCTTTCGCACTTTTATTATTTTCTTGAAAATAAACAAACTAATTTTACCTTCAACGTCAATTTAATTATTGTTTATGAATGTCTTTTCAATTTATCCCCGGTTCGGGTAACGCAGTTAATTAAACAATTACTGCCTCATTAAAATTTCACAAACATACTCCCACTTCGTCACATCTATCCCACACTAACTCCGCGCCTTCCGCCAACCTTCACCAAAACCAAAGCAACTTCCTACCTCTAACTTCAACTAACTCCCTCGTCAATCTCTGACTTCCTATTTATAACTTCAGTCATCCATCTTTAAACATGTCTTCCTTCCGCGTTATATTCTCCAATAATTTCATTCAAAATTCATAGTTCTGAAAGCTGCTTCCCTCTATACAAGCACGCATGTAATTACAATACATCGCCATATTTGTTTTCACTTACAAATTTTACAATTACTTCATGAAGAAATCATCTTTCGTCATTACATTCATTCATGGCCCTCTGGACCATTACGCAACTTTAACCGTTATCTCCAATCTGCGCTCGATCTCCTTCCGCAACATTTGCAAAAATCAGTACAGTCTAATGTCTCAAATTCCATATAACACATTTATTCTCAAAACAATTGCACAACATTACAAAACTTTCTGAAATTAATCACTTAAACATACCCAATCTTTCTCTACATATTTTCTAAAACATTCTACATTTATTCTTCACATTTTCTAATCAAGATTACCATCTTATCCAAACATTCCATCTTTATCAGCAAAACAGAAGCAATCCAGTGGAAAGCATTATCGTCCCATGGACAAATTTCTCTTCACATTTACATTCATCAAAATCTAATTCTTTCAACACTAAAGTCTTTATAACATTCAAATACACGTCTCTACATACTAAATAATATCTTTCCTAAAATTCCAGTGGCGTATCATACACCCACATACTTTATGCACACACAAAAAAAATTTTTTTTTTTTTCATTCAAACTCAATACACTCGTGCTCAAAACACGTAATATACGTCATTATACCATCCTATATACAGGGTGCGTCATCGCAACCTGACACGATTCGCTGTAATAAAATATATTTATGGAAAATTGTTCTTCTTGGCTTAACCAGTTTCTCCATATTCTCAACAAAACACAAAATACCAGGTGTAATGGATTCGTTTGTGCAAAGTAAAGCCCTTATCCAAGATATATTGCACAATTTTAAGATAAGTCACCGTACCAAAACTTTTAAGGACATGTTCCACTAACATGTGAGAAACTTGTTCGGATGAATTTTTTTCTGTCTCAAAATTTATCTGGTCATCACTCTTCATACCTGAGAGATGGTTAATCTATTAGGTATCTTAAATAATTCGATGAAATTTTGAAGTTTCCAAACGGCAACTCGATATGGTATCTTGGTCGAATATATCATATTCATGGGCTAAATTCACATGGAGTCATTTTCAATTATGGTTTAAATTGACCTGTTGAAAATTAGAACATATCCGCATTGCTTTGAGTAACCGACGACTAACCAATAATTCGAATTCTAAATTTTTCACTGTGTCCCATCGATGTGTCATATATTCAGTTTTAAAGTAGCGATCAGTCCCGAATATCGCCAACAAAATGAATTGCTTTTGTGAATAGGTGGTTATGCCATTATAACATATGCATATTCTGCGCATTTAGTTCAATTTCTCTGGCAGGCAAAGCAGGAAAATAGTTTTTTGGGTAGACCATTTTATAAAGGTATGACAAGCCGTACGATTTTATTATTTTGAGAATTGTACTTAATTTTACCTGATATTTTGTACCATCTTCACTAATCCATACAACAGGTGGCAAATTCCATTTCCTGAAAAAGTCAGCTAGCTCTTTAAACCGCAAAGTATCTTTTTCAATAAAGCCATTACCCATACTTCGTATCAAGGACGAAATGGGCGCAATTGTGTGAAAATTGTGAGAGAAATTGGGTAATACTTCTTTGTTTGTTTGTAATATAGGAATTAATTCAAGAAACGGATGAATTCTATTATTTTAATATTGTTAGTGGAACAGCATTTTTTTTAATGAAGAAATTATGTAGAGATTTAAATTATTTAGTACGAATGTATAAATACGCAAACCGTTTAGATTGCTAAATTTAATCACAGCCATTTTCACATCCACTGATGTTCTGATATAATTATCGTTTGGAATTCTTGGTTTTTATTGAGTTGTTTACATAACGCCGATGATATGAAATAGTAATTTTGCTTGCTTGTGTAGCTTTTGTAAAGATTGTTGAGAACTTATTTGACTCAATTTACAGCAGTTGCTAGTGTTATTACGTTTTCGTGTATTTTCTGAATTGACAGTTTCTTGTTTCTTCTTTTTTATCGTTGAGTAGATGTTTCCATGTCAAATGATGAGCTGTCATTTACGGAATCTAAGTACTTTTAGAAAAGGGGCAGATGATGGCTTCCCTTTTAGTTCAGTAGTATAGATCTTGAGAGTTGAAGTTTAAAACAATTAAGATGCAGTTCCGAATTAGTGTTTTGTCGGGACTTCGGCGTCCCGTCGTCATTATGGTTAAATGAAGACGGGTTACGGCAAATTTGTTAGAATTGTACAGTATCGGTGCTATGCTAGCAGTTCGCTATTATGCCGTTGTAAATTATAGTTACACACCTAACATCTGTTTATCTTTACCGGTTTATCGAGGAACTCCAAGTTAAATAAGTGAAGTCGGAGATTTTCAATTTAGCCTAGTGCTGATCATAAAAAAAAGCGTCTTCAACATTAAACCATTTAAGAATCTGCGTTAGAAACTTTTCTCATATTTATGTAAATTTACAGATCTATATGATTTATATTGTGGTCAGATTTGTGGATTTATCGAGACTATAGACATTATTACCGTGATTTTTAAGGGTGATAGAAAAGTATCACGTGCAAATATTTGGTAGAAGATAAAGTGCCAGATTATTATGTGTTAGGGTATAAAGTTATTTAAAAGAATGTGCGTACTAAGGATTTTGGTCAATTTTGCGACGTTCTATAACAAACAGTTGTCAGTTGACAGTGATGCAATTTGAACCGGAACAATGGAAATTGCGGAAGTGGCGAAAGGACGCTGGTTGTCGTTATTTTCTTGCTGTTATACCTTGCCTTGCATATTAATGTGCTTGTTATGATAATTTTTGGTGTAATTTCAATATTTTAATAAATGCTGCAGTGGAAATTTCGTTGTCATTGTAGTTTTAATAACTTGGAATTTCACACATGGATATATATATATATATATATATATATATATATATATATATATATATATATATATATATATGTTTGTTAATTATTGCTATTTGTATATGTATTAGTGTTGCTTACGCAAGAAGTAATTGATATTACTTCTCCTTAAGATTCGCGACTACTTCTGAATATGTGACGCAGCATTATTTTTTTTAGGTGTTAGGTTTTGTTTTTGATGAATTATTTTTGTTTATGCTCCGCTGTCTGGGGAATGTCATTGGTTGTACTTGCCACTTATATACATTTTTCTGCCGCTCTTTTAATCATAATGTAGTTATTGGTAGCGTAATTTTGGGGAAATTATTTACCTTCACCAAACTAAAAGCATGTTATATCTACAAATTTTAAAGTTACTGTAATTAAAATCATTATCGTTCAGAAATGTAAAGTAAGCTTTGTTGATTTGTTACGATGAATATCGAGTGACGTGTAATTAAATCACAGGAACTTGTAAATATTCGATCACGTTTTGTTTATTATTGTTGTGACGAATATTCATTTTAAAGAATAATTAATTACCGTGTTGACCAGTTACCTTTTTTTTGTTAATTAAGTAAATAATTTTACGTGGATGTTTATATAGAAGACACGTAACGAATTTTGAGTATTAGTTTTCGCAATTTTTACGGATTTCAAAAGAAGCTTAAGATTTTATTTACGTATAAGTGAGCTTTTCGTAGGTATTTTTGAAGTAGAATTTCAGGTAAAGGTGAGTGTTTTCTCTTCGAGTGAACATTATGGTTTCCTGTTAGGTCATTATTTTAAGATCTAGTTCATGATGTTTTTCCCGCTATAAATTTGTGTAACAGATGGCGCCTTAGTAACATATTTTACTGATTTTGACTTTGTTGTGTTGTGTTGAATGCCCTTTTGGATTGATGAGTGGTAATATGCACTTTACCTTCACGGGATGATGTTCAGTGTCATGCCTGTAACAAATTGTATTTTTTAAATTCGTATATAAAATCTCATATAACAGTCTTCCTTATACAATAAATAGGTAATAACAAAATGCAACAAGTCATCATTGAAAGAATTAGCGTTCTTTGATTTGCTGTTAGAATTTTTCATCGTTGTGGCTTCCCAAGTTTTCAAAAAAATTTGATCATTTTATTTTAGATGGCATGATTTCTGAGAACAGATGTTCAAAGGGCTCATTTCTGCTCTACTTCACTCGATGACTATATATGAACAATCCTTCACGTTTCAAATCTATAAATTGTGAAATAACATTCCTTCTGAATGTAAAAACTTTAAAGCAGACAAATTCAAAAATTATCTGTGATTGCACTTGCTTCGGAAGCATTATAAAGTAGATAATTCGTTATATTTATTTAGACACTTATTAGGTTTTTAGCAGCAGACTCCACTAGCCTCAAAGGTAGATCTTCTTATTAAAAACCCTGATCGTCTTTGTCGACAACAGGCTGATCTAAACCAAATGGTAAATTATTACTTGCCGAATTCGAATCAGACGACTATGACAACAGCCGTTTTCGCTGTTTTTTGGATTTAGGTCATTTGTGACTTCCGGAGTTTCTGGGTTATCTTCAATGCTTTCTTTTCCTAGCCTTTGCTGGTGCATTTGTATCCGCGTTTATATCATTGTTATTGTTGGTATTTCTCTGGGATGATTTGTTATAATATTTTAGCAGTGTAATTGATTTTGGCTTCTTGGGTGTATTGTTCCTAGTTTTTGGACATTTCTCGTCGGATTCAAAATTATTATTTGAGCTTCTGTTTGTCGGATTTTCAGAATTTTCCCTAAAACTTCACTTCCAGTTTGACTTTTGGGCAAATGATCTTTTTGGATGTGAGCAAAAGATTTGGTACTTAGGCTCGTACTTACACATTCATTGCAATTAAATACTTACAAGAATAATTATATTGCAATTTTCCATCAAACATGGAAGCTTGCAAGGAATTTGGGAACTATCAATAAAACAGTTGTATACTCGGTGTTACACGTCCAAACCGTACTAGGCGTTGTGCAGGCTTACCGAAGTAAGCGGGTTGCCAAGCCAGCTACAGTGGAAATGGGGAGGGTCGATATAAGGAGTAAAATGATTGAAAGGTAGTTTTAAACACCTTACACTTACCATAAATCTACAATTCATAATGCTCAGTCCAAGAAAAATTGTCTCTAGACGCCACCACAATCTTAAATTTTGATAAAATAAATAGTCTTAGGCGGGATGTTAAATTAATCCTATCTGACTGTGGAAGACAGGATTGAAGCCTACTCAGTAAAACCATTCACCACTCAAGTTCACTCACACTTGAAAATAAATTGATCCAAAAGCTTAAGAAAATATTGGAATACTCGGTTCGTCGTAACCTTATTGAACACACCCCGTACATGTAAAATTCCAAGTCATAAAACGTTAATTTGAATACTTTTTAAGTATCCCTCGTATACCTATAAATTTATATTTATAATTGTCATAAAACTCTGCATTAAATAAGTAAACAATACCCAATTTAGGGAAGAATCAAAAATAAAAAAAAGTCGGTTTAATAATTGTTATCTCAACAAAAGAATCATTAGTTGCTGCAAAATTTTAAAATGGAACGGTCACTGCTTTCATCATAAATAATATCTTTAAATTTTTTTAATACTTTTTCTTTGAAAATCGTATTTAGATATTCATCAATAGGTTTAAATTTTAATACTTCAAATCTGCAATTTATGCGTATTAAAAATATTCTGTCAGTAGCGTTCGGTATCTCACTGACTGTAAAATAAAATTTTGTAATCGATCTGCTCCTTACGCAATTTCAAATCGATCATTGAAGTCAAAATAAAAAAGATTAATTTCAATTATCAATATATGTAACCCGTTAGGTATATTGACAGGTTCTAAAAATTGTATCTCGGCTGACACAAATTTGCAATTGTAAATATGTACACACGTGGTTTCGAAGGATCACCACAAAACCAATTCTTATTTATTAAAAATTCCTCCAAAATTCTTATTACTAAACACAACAAAATAGAAGTTCGATTATCCCTTTTACTTACAAAACAAGATAAATTGTTAACTCAAGAAGCAAAAATGAATCTAGAAACTAATCATACTTGTATCTGTTAAACAAAATCTAAAACTAATTCTTACAATTTATGTTAATTGACCCTTTATTCGTAGGTATAGTGAAGTCCATATGGTCTGCTTCTAGTAATCCTTTTTAAATTTGCAAATTCACTATGCACAACACTGAAGACAGCCATATCCGTTAATGCATTCGGTTGTAACACTTGCGAGCGCAGTAGTTTCTGCCGTTCACTCGCGTATCTCACGTGAGTTCTTCGCTTTAACATAACATCACATTTTATGCTTTAATGTTTGCCCTTCAAAACGTTTAACACAATAACTGTTTCCACATAAATGTTAAAATTATTAGTTGCTTTTATACAATCGACTTATATTGCTAACCTATATTGCTAACGATTGTATACACATGTACTTCATTCAATGTCAAGGATGATCATCAACGTCTTAACTAAATTTTACAAACTTTTAGTTCGATTACTTAAGGGGTTACTTCAGGCTTTATTTATAATTTTTGTCACACGCTCTACTACTGAACACTGTCAACAAAATATTTGCTGTTATTGTCACATCTGCTTTCGAACCTTTGTAAATTTCTAGAAGAAAATAACTATTATTTTCTTCAACTCACACTAAAACTATTTATTTATGAATGTCTATATATGATTTATTCCATTATGGTTTATTGCAGCCGCTACAGATGCGCTGCTACTAAACTACAATCACGGACTATTCTAAGTACCCTCAAAAACCCTTACTTAATCTGTCACCGAACTATCTGAATTGAACTCCCTATCCTTTTAATTGGGGTCTCATATACCTTCTGCCCGGCAAAACGTCTCAATATATTCGCGCTAACATCAAAATTCAACTATCACAATCAAGATATCACCCGTTTCTTTGCAGAGTAGTCTGAGTCTGAAACGGAACCACTGCAAACGAAACTAGGAACAACGTAGCCATCTTGAATTTACTTTGTAAATTAACTCTCCGAAACAACCATTAATTGCAATTACATTCACTCTGTACTATATTCAGACTATATCTCAACTTTTTATGAAAATTTCACATGTAGGCGTTCTCTATTTCCGCGCAATTTAAGCAACTCAATCACATTCTAACCCGTGGGCGTGTGTGTATGGATGTATGTTAGTATCCACGATAACTGCAGAACAAAGATACCAACGTACTTAAAATTTTGTATTTAAGCTTGTCTTGAGCTAATTATCACACACTTTCTGTAATTCTCTATTTACCTAACGCATAGATTTCGTTAGCATGACCTTGCTTATATGAATTTTTATTTACACATTATTTAAAATGATTTTCATCTTGAGATTGTAAAAAGTCAACCTTCAATAGTATTTATGTTGTGTACACACACACACACACACAAAATTACTTTTAAAAATAAATGAGTAATTAAGAGCTCGTTGATATTATCATAGATATACATCAAATTTTATAACTGTTATGAATGTAGTAAATATTTAAAAAAGAAAACAATAGGATCATTTTGATATTAAAAAAGGTAAATAAAGTGACATTCATTGTCAATTTTCGATCTCGGTTTTGATATTTAAGGATAAGCACGATAAAAAGTAGAATATACCGGTGATCGAAGATTTTTTCATCTGCTATTTAAGCTAGGATGATGACAGTGTTTCTATTAAACACGAAATCAGGCTTCTATATTATTTTACATACAAGATCTGTCTTATCAGAAATACCTCTGTGAAAAAAGGCCTTAGATTTTATAATCGGGTTAAGCATGTTGGCTGCTTATTAGTCTATTTCATAATTTTCCAGTTTTACCGATAAGTGGTTGCCATACTATCACATAAGACAGCTTTACATGTAAGTTATGCCTTAGCAGAAATACCTCTGTCAAAATGCGCTTAGATTTATAAACATGCCCCTAGGGAGGATGTTAGGGCGTGGTTACAGAAACAAGAAGCGTATACTGTACATAAAGGTTCTATAATCGACGTATTTTCGGTTATTTTTCAAAGATGCGAAGATACCTCAAAGTATACTGATGGATAAGGACAAGCAATTTATTGCGAAAAGTGTCCAGCAATTCTTTAACAAACTTCAAATCATATAGGTAAAATTTTACGGTGCGATGCTTTCAACGAAGGCCGCTTCCACGATCCCCACCTCTCTTCTGGTCCGTCTCTCGAATGTAGCCGAGCATATCCGAACGTGCCCGATAAAAACTCCACTAATTAGATTACATTTATTTTTAAAAGCAGATTTGTTTGTTTGTTCGTGACCCCCATCTAATGGTGTGTTTTTAAACTAGATCTCGTCTCTTACGTCTCTTTCACCTCTCTCCTCTACCTCGTCTCTCTTGTTTCTCTCGTCCCACGTTTTAGGTTATAGGTCAATACTCGTACAATATTAGGTTAGATTAAGAAACGCACGGTTTAGCTTAGGTCAATGCTCGTGCGCGAGTATTAACCCAACCTAAAAACCGTGTTCGCAAATATGGTTGGCTCCCTGATGTCTAACTTACATTCAAATGAAGTGCAGAGGCCGGGTCTGTTCAAAAATACTCCTTCGCGTTTTTGCTTACATTTCTAGATACCGGTTTCCTCTTTTCTAATCTTATGCTTGCACATACCTGTGGAATTTAGTGTCTTCTCTGGTGTTCTCTTTATATGGTAGGACTGCAGGACAAATCGTACACCTATAGTTGGCCACGCTACTCTTCATTTCTTCTTCCCTGGGCTCCTTCGCGAGTATATATATATATATATATATATATATATATGATAATACAGAAGAAAAAACAGTATATTACAATTCTACAAACAAAGATAGATAACCAATGAACAGTTATTTTGACGCATCGTGTATGCAGTATTTTGATAACGTATGTAACGTATTTTAAATGTAAATGAAATTTTTTGTGTATTTAGCTGTGTATGCCACTGGAATTTAATGACGCATTAAATGTCATATGAAAGAACACTTGAATATTGTAGAAAGATTTTTATGTTGAAATCATTAAATTCCAGTGGCATACAAACAAAAACTTATAAAATACTATCAAAACATCTATATATATATATATATATAATATATATATATATATATTTATACAAAACTGATCTACGGCCCATTAACAATTTAAATTTACTAGGGTTCCAACAGCTTCTTTTAAATCTTTGAATTCAAAATTTCTTGGATATTTCATTTATCTACAAAACAGTTTTAATAAATTCGTTATAAAAGCGTCGCTTCCATGGTCGACCGATGCTTCCGTCATTTCGATGTGAACGCATGAACGATCACTTCTCAAACGAGATAAGCAGAAATCGGAAATCAAAACATTTAATAAAAGCTCAGTTGGGCTAAATGAGAATCAGGCTTTCTTTTAAATGTAAAGACACAATAAAGCGATTCTAAGAAGCATTCAATACAAAACTTATATAAAATTATTGAAATAGTAAATGTAAATATTATAAATAATTTGTAAATATAGTAAATAAGTTGTAAATAGTAAATGTGGTGTACAAGATTTCGGGTTGTCAACCCTTCTGCTAAAAACTAACACAAAAAACGATATGTAATATTCGTTTAGTATAAAACTAGTAATATTTTATGCTTTATCGAATAGCACGAAACATTCTAGATACAGAGCAATGTTACATTCTGTACAAAATATATTCTGTTGCTTTTTCACAGTCACTTTAGCGGGTAAATGTTTTCCCACATTATTTAGTCTTGTAGAATTATGTACTGTAGATTTTCCATCTGGATGATTTTTTTTTACGTCCGCGTCATTTTTGTATCTGATTCCGGCTTTCACCTTCTTGAATAGGAGCCTATAAACTCAGATTGGACCTAAACTTCAAGTCGCTCAATTTTTGCTGCATGGAAGTTTTGTGTAAGGTGCAATGGTTTAAAAAAAGACAAAAACGGAAAGTCGGCAACCACCAACGTCTACTTTTCCATGAGATGCTGTAGGCAGAAATAAAATGATCGACGGCGCCCTATGTATGACGCTGGAAAACTTACAGGGTTTCCTGTTTGTGCGCCGTGAGTAATTGTGTCTTTTCTAATCACACAAACAGATATCTTGCCGTAAAGTGGGGTTACATTGATCAATTTCAAAATATATTTTTGATCTGTACAGAAACGACGCGGATATTAGACGTAAAAAATGCAGCGTTTTGGCCAACACAGATACAGAGCCGAAGAACTTTAATTTTTATGTTAAAATTAATATAAAAAAATGAATTGTTGCTGATCCAAGTCATACTTCAAATGGTAACTGAACTGATCATTCTCGCCTCATGCAAATCGGCCAACCTATATTTCTTGTCATGTCAAATTTTATATCGTGTGGTTGCCTTAATCGCTTATGTTAAGGATTAAATACAATAAAACTTCAGTGTACCAACACAACTTTAAAATGTTTATTACAAAAAAAGATAAGCATCTTGGACTGGCACTGTAGAGATATCGTACAGGACCAAACAAATTGTGATCGGCATTCACTGATTTAAGCCCTGTAACCGTAAATTCGGTTATAGAAAATTGTTCTTTCACTATCCAGACATATTTGTAAGTAACGGATTTAAGTTTTCCTAGCATAAAGTGCACTAAGACGAACGTGCCTAATCTTAGAAGTTCCAAACTAAGCTCCATGTAGGTCAATTCTTCGTTTACAGCTTGTTGAACGATATGAAGGTGACGTGGAACTTTCTTCAGCGCCTTCTTCTTGAACTACTGGAATCGATTGAAGCCACAATTTTTACAGCTTTGGTTCTGAATCGTTTCTGTATCGTTTTCTTTCAGAAGCTGAGTCAGTACTTCAGGTACTGCTTGTGATGGGTCATCATTGCTACTAATTTTCTGAAGCACCTTTTGCGCATTCAGAGGATATATTCATATAGCTTCAAATCCATTTATGTTTCGTTTGAGCGGACATCAAGTACCATTTTTTGGTAGTCATGTTTGACGACTGTGTCTCATCTCGTAATCCGTTAGGATTGCTCTTCATTCCGTTTGAAAAATCCCACGTTAAGTGACCTGCAAATGTGTGTCGAATGAGGGACAAGACACACAAATGAAACGTCATTTACCTCACAAACGGTTTGATGAAAATGTCAGGTTGTCACCTGTGAGAACTTTCTTGCTTATGACCTATGTTTGCGTTTTCAATTTTCATATTTCAAAAATTTCTTTCAACATCTTAAATATTTCTAAAAGAGTTTATTACTAGTGAGGACGATAACTGTAAGTTCCCTAGGTACCCTATCTTAAAAAGTATAATTTGAAATGATTCGCAATAATGCAACTCTAAGAACAAGACAATCGCTAAGTGATTTATCTTGACTTTACTGACAATAATGTTACTATTACTCAAATTAATTGCTTGCCTTACATTGAATTTTCTGGTAATAATTAAAATATTTACAAGTCTAATATTTAATTACTCGCAAACCTCAAATCTGATCAAAAGAATTGGCCGTCTAGTGGTAGTATAACGCTTTTACCTTCGGTGGTCGGTTAATCGTTAGTAGAATTATTTAAGAGGGACGGGGCGGTGAACTGCGGTTGGACAATCGCGGTATAATCGGGTTACTAGAGCGCCAATCTAGGTGAAGGGTGTAGAGGCTTAGATTCCTCTTCGCGAGGAATTAAAAGGGGTAAAAGCGGCCCAAGCAGCGTCAGTGAAGACGTCGGTCTACCAAGGTTTCTAAAGATTTAGATCGGTGCCGGTATTTAAGACTTGTGTCGCTGTTGAGTCGGAAACGCGCGGTCTCGGTGGTATGAATTCAAAAATAATTCAGTTACAAAAAAATAAAACTCCTCATACGGAGGTCGGAAACAAATGTTTTCTATGTCGGATAAATAATAAAAACAATTAATTTTATAAGTTGAAAATTAGACAACAGAAGCATTCGTCAAACGAAAAAAAAAATATAAATCAACCTCTCGGTCTCAGTTTGAGAAAAATAGATTGTTATCGCGGGTAAAGGGAAAAAATTAAATTTATATTTTTCGGACAAAAGTAATACTAAAAAAAATTGGGTGATTACGGTGCGAGGACTCAGCCTCTAATTTATTCGGGCAGCTGAAAAAAAAAACGCACCATAGTGCTTGGCGATGTCAATTAATCAAGTAATTTTTCGCCAACGGTGACGAAAAAAATACCCAAATTCCTGAAAAAAAATAACAAACAAGAACCAAAAACGCATTCAAGATGGTAAAGAAATAAACTAATAATTGTTTCATACACGGCCAGCTGAAAAAAAATGGTAGTGGTAAAACAAAATTAAAAACTCGAGTGATTAAAATAATTAACAGAACCAAGGAAAAATGTATATAAACGGCGACGGAAAACCAAAACTACATTAAAAAAAATATAAACTAAAAATGTCGTTTGTCTAAACAGGCTGTAAACTAATTAACCCTTGTAATCTGTTTGAGACAGATTGTACAAGATCCAAAATTATAAAACAAAAATAAAAAAAAATTGGTAATTAATAATCGGCTACTTGCTGTTAATAAAAAAACTGTAGTGGGTGCAGTATTTGGATCACCCGGTATATGCACGGTTAATACTGGTGGCGGAAAACTAAAACTAAATTCCTGAAAAAAATAGAAACACAATGTGTTTGTTAGACACTAATAAAGTCGGCTATATAAAACAAAAAAATTATCGACCAATTTATTCCTTAGAAACTAACATGAAAGAAAAATCCTGATTACAAAACTTAACCAGCTGAGCTACAGAATAGAAATCGTGTCTCTGTAAATGCTTACACTAAATTTTAAAAATTAAGGTGCAATCGGTGCCGGAAACCTTGAATCAACAAATTAATTATTCCTGATCTTATCTGTCTAAACACTCTAAACGGACGGCAACAAAATTAATCAGGACGGCGTTGAAAATATAGGATAAATACTTTCGATCTAAACACAAGAAAAAAAAATCCTAATTATCAGATGCAATCGCATACAATGAAAAGATATTTCTGCAAATGTTTAGGTCAAACTTAATGGGCAGTTGATTCGTGGTTTGAAAACAATTTTATTTGTAAACGGTTACTCACGGATGAAATGTTCACCTATAAAGGTATAAAAATAATTAACGTACAGATAGCCAGCTTAATATTAGTAGAAATACGGACTTAGTTAAGACGGAAACGGTAGTGTTTCTAAGCTGCAAAGAAACTCGTTGATAACACGCTTATCGGATAATTGCACACGTGCAAATACAACTTTACTTAAATATGTTTTCCATAAATGAAGTAGCTACACATATAAGGTTTACTACTTGCATTTGTTTAAAAAATAGCGGAATAGCGGACAGTAATTTATCAACAGTAGTAACTCGAATTAATTTGCTTAATCAACAAACTTACTTGAATAGATCTGGACCCACCTTGCTTCGTGCACGCACAAAATTGTATTTTACTACTGGCTTGATTCACTCTTGTAGTGTTAACAATGTATCGCACTCGGCGTAAGAGGTAACAAAACTCGTTTTGTTCTTGAACTGTTACATATTAAAATTGTGAATTTATATACTTATAATGGTAATCATATAAAATAAAATTATTGCATCCTGCATTTCAATTAATCAAAACGTGTGCTCACGAGTACTGCATTGAAATTTATTCATTAATAAATTTTTTGAACTTAAAAAAATACCGGGTGGTCAAATATCTCCATTGTGCGAGTTGGCGGAAAATTTTGAGTAGTTTTTTTTGGTAACGGAAATTACTGTTTCGTTACAGTTTGAATTATTTGACTATTTGAATTAGATAGACTGGATGAGGTTAAGTGTTACATCACGTGGGGCAGGTAAAAATGAAGCTACTCAAATTAAACTTAACGAGCTTTGCGCAAGGATAGTCCAACCCGTTAATGTACTATTGTGGGAAAGAACCACCAAGAAAACCCACTTTGTTCATAAATAAGTAATTGCACAAGTACATTAATAAATCAAATAACAAAAAAAAAAATTAAAGGGTTAAATATATAACAAAACGTCATTAAATCAGGTTAAAGTGCGTACAAAATTATAATAAATAAAAAGCGGTTTAGCTACACATAAACACAATAAAAAAACCAATCATGCCGATCTTTAAATAAATAAGCAAATAAAACCATAAGGCAAACTATGGTACATATAAAATACAACAGTAAAATTGCATAGGTGATAATAAGGTAAATGCAAGGACAAACAAAAAAATAGGTGAGAAATTTACACATACACAGTTGTTTAGGGACTAATAAAGCACAAAATACATACGTAAAATTACAATAAATTACATATAAAGAGAATTTCGTTCGCAGGCAAACAATTCTAATTGTTTGTGTTATTGAGTGCGTTAGAAAAATACAGCGTCCCTTTCTTAGATTATATATTTATCTATACAACCATAAAAACCATAAAAATAAAATTCGAGGTGCTTTAATGGTCATCTGGACCCGGGAGTATGCAAACACTCGGTAATTGCCTATTTACGATTATAACCAAGCTTTATCCTGTACCCGTTCGTCCACGCCCACCTCTACACAAATATAAATATAAACAACAGACAACGATGCTAATTCACCCAAGTGATGAGGGACGGAGCCCTGTACTGTCTTCTATTTTAGCAGATTTTAGCTTAATGAGCCCGCGTGCGAATAGGATACCTTTGCAAGGCAATGTTTGATTTTTAATACGTTACGTAGGCCTGTAGAATTTTTTGCTGCGAGCTTTAACCTTCCAGCGCTCGCGCTCTTTTGTTTTACACTAGCGCGCGCGTGTCATATTTTTTATGTAGTTTGGTTAGAGCCGTTTTTTCCATATTCTTTGGATATAAAATATAAAATAGGATTAAGGAATTATCAATAAACGTTTATATTTGCTAGTTTTACATAAAACAACAAAAATGGAACTTCCTAGCATAAATACTCGTTTTCAGTACAAGAGTCACATACAATTGTTGTTTTTGAATGTTTTTACAAGTAATACAATTGCACTTTAGACATTTCTTCGATGCTATTGTTCTTTTCTTTTTTGTTGCGGAAAAACGACAAGTTTCAAGTTTTGGAGATTGTGCTCCATCTTCGTCTCTGCTCAGAGTTTGTCCATCATTGGTTTTTAAATGCGCTAGTATCTATTGGTAAATTGATATAAGATGCTCCTTCATCAGATTTAGCGATAAATTTTTCAAAAAAATTCTTTTTTCTTTTGGACTATTGTCTGAACATGAAAACTTGTATAGAACTTGTGCATATATTCTACCTATGTTCAATAAGCTAAATAAGATAACACAAGGCCATCTTCTAGTAATGCGGGAAACTGAATATGTAGCGCACATTTTGTCTACCGTATCAACACCCCCCTTCGTGGCATTATAATCCATAATAATCTGTGAGTTTTCAGTTTCTGGATCGAATTGCTCATTATCGTGCAAAGTTGGAAGTAAAATCACAGCTTTGTTTTTGCGAGGCACAAAGGATACAATCACCTTATCTTTTGGGAATCCGAAAAGACAACTTTTAACATCCTTCTCCTTCGTTGGTAAGAACTCTACGGGAATTTCAGTTTTATTTTTCTTCAGAGTGTCAAGAAGGCTTTTTTGTAGTAAGTAATCAGCAAGTGAAACGCTAGTATAGTAATTGTCGGTGGTTACATTTCTATTGGAATTTACGATCGGGGAAATAGGTCTCTTTACTATGTCAGTTGGTGAGTTAGATCATGCCTAAGGGACATCGGGCTGTTTACCGCAATAAATTTCCACATTTGAAATATAGAAATTTTCCGCACCACATAGCGCATACATCTTGATACCGTACTTTCCTGGTTTACTTGGCATATATTGCACCCAACTACAACGACCTCCAAAAAGATGAAGCATTTCATCGCCAAGTCTGAAAGATGTTTGAATATTGTTAATAAACGCATCAAAAAAGTTACAAATTGCAGCCAACTTGTCAATCCTGCGGCGCTCAGTTCTGGTTGTGCGATCACGAAATCTCAAAGAGCTTACTATAAATAAAAATCTTTTGGAACTCATTACTGCCCTTGTTATTGCAATGATGTGATTTTTTTACACCAATTAAAAATAATATTCCTCAATATGCCATAAACTCGCCTCTGTTTGTGTCTTTGCAGTCTCATTCTATAGAATATACTTGACGTAGTGTAATTTTTCAATATATATATATATATATATATATATATATATATATATATGTTGTCGATCATATCAATATGTATCTTCTTCAAAAATGCATCTTGTTCATTGTTGATATTTGGAGTTTTTTAAGTTACACCAAACGACTCATTTACGATGTTCCTTCTTTTTGTCTTTGATGAAGTAACCACTCTCATTTTGCTCCATTTGGTATTTTTATCTTTTCCTACATGAAAGTCCTGGGGTGAAGCTTCTATAGGTTCTTCATCGGATAATTCCTTTTCAGAAAAACTATCAAAATTTTCTTCTACGTTCTCTTCTGACAAATCAGAAGCAGTATCAACACTATATTCTGTCTCGTTTTCATCTATATCCCAAATATGCTCAGTAAAATATTCAAGCTCTGCTTGTGGCTGAGGACACTTAGACATTTTTGTAATGTTGCTGCAAATACAAAAAATTCATTTATATCATAATTATCTAATACAGATAAATTTGTATAAAATATATGCAAATATCTAAGACACTACATTTTGCACTTATCGAAATGAAAATAATCAAAGTTACACCATTTAAAATATAAAATTTTATCGAGTTGCAAAACTGAAAATACTTACTTCAAAACTCACGCGCTATAAACTTTACGTAGGATGCTCTTTAATGACACAAAGTATACAATACAACTAATCTAAATACCTCCATGACAATGATTCTTTCACCCCCTATTACGTAAGTGAACATACCTGGAATACAAAAGGTTCAGGTAGAAAACAAATTTACAGAAACAATAATACTTTCTTAAACTTTCATAAATTTTACGCAGGCGCGAGCGCCGAAAGGTTAATTACATTAAAAATACCTACTTACACTTGAATATATTCCGTTTAGTTAAACACTTTACCAACAACACAACGAGTAAAGATCCGCGGTTTAAAACTCGGCGCCGCGGCAATGAATTTAGATTAATTTTTAAAAAAAATTTACATTAAAACATACATTAAAAGAAAAGAACGAATTAGCGTTTCTAGTTTTCTCAAATGTGCACGACCAATAATTTATGGACGGAACGGTTTACTAATTAAAACAAATCAAAGCGATCCCGCTCAATCAAATCTTCAAACACAAATACCTTTCCCTCCGATTTCAAACTAACTACATTTACTTCCGACAATCAAATTCAAAAGTAATAATAAAACAAGAAACATTACGTTGGAACAGTTTCATATTAATTATTAAATGAAATCTTAATTTTAAAAATATGCATTCATCTGTAACAAACCCTACATCTAATATCAAATTTGTTAGTACCAAACAAAGATACCCTTTTGATTCGCGGCATGTTCCGACGTAATTAATTATTAATTAGTGACGTTTTTAGACCAAGAATGTGCGCATACGAATTTCCAATGATTCGTTACGCCCCTTCAGTAAAGCAGTTTTTAAGCGTTTAGTTAAACCCCAAATACATGTTTTTCAGCCCTTAGTTACAAAAATAAAATATCCCGAAAACCTTTCTCAAATAATGACTTAATATTTAATAAAATATGTTAAACCCCATTAATTAACTTTTCTATCGTGGTAACAATGCGATTTAAAAATGTTGGTTACAATAATACAATTTTCGCGATCCGCTACCTACAATAGAGAAATAGACCATTAAAAACCCAAAAAGGTAAGTTTTTAAAATACATTAATTTGTGTTAAATAAAAATTCAAAAATTTCTTGATTTTCTGATTCATATTTTGAAAAGTCGTAAATGTACGACACATTAGTATTAACGTATAAAAAAACACATTAGTATTCTAGGATTAAATGAACCTTGAGCTGATTTCTTAGCTATTTATAGGGACGGTTACACAAAGTGTTCGTTTTTCCAATAGAGGAAAAAGGGTTACGAGAATTAACAAATTGAAAAGCGGTTTACTAATGCGGTAAAAGTGTGTTAAATAATAACTATTTAAATAACAGTTATTTAGAAAAAAATTATATTCAGTCAATAAAAACGGTATTTACGCAAATAAGTAATAAAACTAAATTATAATTAATGTTTCTAGTAAATACTGGAAGGTTGATGATTCTGTCTTCGGGCGGATGATTCAATTAACCCTTGGACAAGTTCATGTCTTCAGCTAAATAAAATACCTTACAAAAAAACGACCTACTAATCCCTACACGAAATTATATTACATACTAAATATTATTGGTTCTAGAATTACTATTCATCTTTTTAAAATACCTAATAATGTTATACAAAGAGAAATTTCACTTTGGGGCAAATAAATAACACAATTAGAAAATTCAAATGGCGAGCGCAATAATGAAGTAAGAACATAATACAAATTCTTGCTTTGCTTATAAGTTATAATAAATATAATAATTTTAAAATTAATTACTCAAATTAAACTATAACGAATTATTTTAAACGTGTTAATAGTGAAAATCGAAACACGTCTGTATAACATATGAGATTTGTTCATAAAATGGGAAAGTTTTTAACTGATGAACTACTTAATTACATGTCATAGAGGTTAAATATTTGCAAGTGCAAGTGTTTGTATAAATCTACGAAAAACAAATTCAAATACGCACCGAATAAGTGTTTCAGGAGTAATGAACTAAAGAAATACGCATTTTTGCTTTATGAAGTGAGTTTATTTAAGAATACATTTCTTTTATTAAGTATCCCGTAATGAAGAATCTCAAAAAATAAAGTATGTATAGTAATATTAATGCTTGCTTTTTTTTATTGTCGAGTTATTTTTAGACATTGTGGAAGATTCTCCCGTATATCAATTAATTAGGTATTTATTTATGTGCATATTGTGCAGCAAAATATGCACGTATTCCTAAAGGTTTGCCCAAAATAAATATTGTTAATAAAAATACAAAACCGACCCTTACATAAATGGAAATATGGCACAAAAACAAAACAAAAAATAAAATAAGTTTTATTATTATTATTATTATTACACTACAATCTGTCTTTAGACATTCAATAATTGATATGACATATATTGTAGTTAATAACATAATCATCCACTAATGACACTCCGCTATTAATCTTAAACTAGTTTATCCTATACACTATTTAGTCCATGAGCCAATTACTTTTTTGGTATCACCTGGGGTGCCAAATGCTAGCTATGTTTTTCTTATACAGTTCTATGTATATGTGATAGCAATGGCTAAAAAGTAACTTTATCTAAGAAAATTGTGTTTTAAGTGGTAAAAAATAGATTTTCCGTGAACATTTTGTGAAAGGGTACCAGTAAAGGTGGCACATACTATCGATGTTTTTTTATATAATTTTGTACGTAGATTACGAATTTATATGATAGCATGATTTTCAAATTCAAATTCATACACGTTTATTAATTATAGTTACAATTGTTGATACATGGAGTTTTACAATTTCAGTCGGCTGCTCAGGCGAGGTAGCCTCTTCAGCCGGTTGATTACATAGTTTTTTTGATGTAATTACATTTCATTTTATTTTTTATAAATCTATAACATGTTATCTTATTAGCTAGGCAAAAAAAAAGAAAAAAAACATGTTTAGTTGGATTACGTTACTTAAGTTAGTAGTATTTCATTCCTATTTTAGTGGATGTTGTGGGCGGGACTCGTGGGTGGGTGGGCGGTGTTTCCTTGGAAGGACGTGGGCTGGTCCGTCGGAGTTCCAAAATAGTTCGGGATACCGGAGGTCTGTATAGCTTCTTGCGGGTGTTGCCTGTTGGGAATAGAAAAAATTATCAGTATTGTTAATATTGTGTTGTTATTGAATTTTATGAGTTATATAAGTGATGTTTTGAAGTGACTTTGAGTAGCAAATGGTAGATTGTGTTAATATGTAAAGTTAATTATATTGATACAGTTAGCTATACTTATCCCGACATCCCTACTCATCGCCGTTCCGGAGGTATTACACAAAAAGTGCAAACACCTCCTGACCGTGTGTGAGGATTACTTGCCACAGGTCAGTCGCAGTTTGTGCCGAAACAAAGGCCGCTGCCACCCGTTGGATGACAGGTAGGACCTTCGCCATATCCAAACCTCCGAGGAGGTCAAGAACAGCGTCGAATCCTAAAGCGGGTGAAGCGGGCTTTTTTACGTCTGCGGCTTTCACCGCATCCGCTACTTCAGCCACCTCGCTGCCGCTTGCGGTCGCTTGGGCGTAACTAACGCCGGTCCGGACAGGAGAATGTGCCGCTGTGGGCGGTGTCCTCTTCTGTCGCTGTTGTGGTGAATCTTCGGTCTTCTTCCGCTGCGGGAGACGTGATGATGGAGCATCCGTCTTCTTGCGCTGTGGGAGACGCGGGTACCTCGGGCAACCTTTGAAGTTGGCCGGATGATCACCATCACAGTTTACGCACCTTGCCCGGTCCGTACGGGGTTTGGTGCACTCACTGGAGTGATAGTGTCCTGCACACTTGACACAGCGTGCCGCCGATCTACAGCAACGCTGTGCGTGACGGAATCCCTGGCACCGGTGACATTGCCCCATGCCTAGTCTCCGCGTCAAGTCTTCAGTGGAGACACGTGAGCCACGTATTCCGCCAGCCGGATCTTCTTAAGGTCCTCTTCTGTTGGTGCCTGGACCTGCAGAAGCGGGATCGGTCTGCCTTCTTTCTTCATTCTGAAACAAGCGCTGAAGTTAACGTCGTGCATTTTAAGCTCAGAGGTAACGTCAGCCTCGGAGATTTCTACGGGTATTCCCCGTACAATCACCTTGAACGAACGTTCCCTCTTTGCTTGATATGTATGGTACGGTGTACCATGCCTATCCATATACCACATTAGCTTGTCACGGTCCTTGGCAGTGGCAGGCTGGATCCGGTATCCCTCGGCGATTGTCTTCACACGTGTGAAGACGATCCCTCGGTCATCTAATTCTCGGAAGAACGCAACCCAGTTCTCCTTCTCGCGAAGGATTACTGGCGGAATCCTCTCCCTGGCAGGGGGAAGCTCTTCTACGTCCGGGTGGTCCATGGTGTCAGCTAGGGCCTCGAACACGTTGATAACCGTTGTGGGCGTGGTCGGGCGGTCTCTCGAAGATTTCTTCGGCTTCTTCTTCTGGAGCCGGAACCCGTCGGATGGTGGCGATTCTTCTTCTGCAACAACGGTTGTTGGAGTTGCTGGAAGCGGTGTAGCAGCCATCTCTTCTTCCAATTTCTTGGGCTTCTTTTTCTTCTTGCTCTTCTTATGGATGACTTCATCGTAGAAGGGCAAGGGCTCGAACGGGACTTGCTCGTCGGTCAGTTTGAGGTCGTCAGGTAGCGAAAAAAACTCGTTCTCATCGTAACGACTCCGAAGAGCGTACGGGTGCCTCCGCCAGAACGGTGGCTCTCTACCTGTCATCGTAAAAACGACGCAGGTAGCAGAACGTACGCACGTAGAACCTTTTAACAAAGTACGTTTACAATGTTAAACGCGATGTTCACTGATCTACTTGCAGTCAGCGGCGATAGCATGATCTATGTAGTAGCTTTTTGTAAGAAAAATTACTTTAACCCTTACATGCACAACATGGGCCTGACAGGCCCGTTGATGTCGTTGTTGTCTTATAACTCTGAAATTCATTTACTCAGGGAATTGCACTTTTAGGAATGCCTTGTAGGTTTATATAGTAACACATTTTTACACCAACAGACTTAATTGTGAAACATTTAAAAAAAATGTTTTTTACTGTCACCCCACCTTTACACAACACGGGCCCTTGAGTCCCATTCTGTTTTTAAACAGGTATGTGCTTGTTTGCCGATACGTCTGAACTTGTATACGTGTTATTGGCTTTGTGTAAACCTGTATTTGCAGGTTGCAGCTTGCATAATTAGAATGATATATAAGCGCAATTCCCAACAGATGCATTTAGTTGCTCTCAGATAAGCGTTTATGTTACAACTAGAATGGCGTCGCGTAGGTAAAAACATAGTGTTAGAGTTGGTGAAGAGTTGAAGAAACTGATTTAGCATGGGCCAATGAATCAAATGAGGAGCCTTCTGGTGAAAGCGAAGTTGAGTCAGAAGATAATATAAACATTGACGAAGATTTTAGAGATAATTATTCAAGCACTAGATGATACTGATGGTGATGAGTTGAACGATCCTCTTAGCACATCTACAGCTGACAATTCGGCAGCTTCTCGATCATCTAATTGTTATATTGCTCCGAGTGGTTTATAATGGAAAATAGATCAGCCAGCAGCAAGCAAAATACGGAAACAATATTATCCGTCGAGCTCCTGGCTTGGTAAGAAAGCACATGTGTTCTACACCAAAAGAAGTGTTTCAGCTATTTATGATTGATCAACTTTTACAAGAAATAGTAAATTGTACGAATTTAGAAGGGAAACGAGTGTGTCGTAACAAATCAAAGGATTGGAGAAATATTGATTTACAAGAACTTCGTGCTTTTCTCGACTTACTTATTCAAGCAGGAGTAGAACGAAGTTGGGACGTAGCTGTGCGGGAAGTATTTTCCCAAGAATTTTCCGATCCCGCATATCGAGCAACTATGGCAGTTTCTAGATTCGAAGAAATAAGGAGATATATAAGGTTTGATGATAAGAGAACTCGCAAGATACGTCTAGAAACTGACAAATTAGCGATGATATCTTGTATCTGGCGTCTTTTCATTGAACAGTGTCAGGTGTATATTATTCCTGATCAAAACGTGACAATCGATGAGCAACGTGTTGGTTATCGAGGTCGATACAAATTTATACAATATATGCGCAGCAAACCTGCCAAATACGGCTTCAAGGTATTCTGGTTGTGTGAATCCAACTCGGGATATGCTATCGATGACATGATTTATGCGGGACGATAACCTGGTGAACCACCGCATAAGAATTTAGGAAGTTGCTCAAACATTTGTGAGTAGTGTTCATAATACCGGGCTAAACCTTACGATAGATAATTTCTTTACAAGCGTTCCACTAGCTATATATCTGCTGTGTAAGGACATTACAGTTGTTGGTACACTAAAGCAAAACAAACGAGACATTCGAAAAGAACTAAAATCGCCTAGAGATCGTCCAGTATGTTCCTCGAAGTTTTGTTTTAGAAACAATGTTACTATGGTAAGTTACGTGCCTAAGAAAAATAAATGTGTACTTTTACTAAGTAGCATGCATCACGATACCTCTGTCAGCGACAGTTGCAAGAAGAAACCAGAGATAATTTTATATTATAATCAAACAAAAGGTGGAGTAGGTGTCATGGATCAGATGGTAACAACATATACTTGCAAGAGACCAACTAAACGTTGGCCATTTGCATTTTTTTTCAACATCGTCGATTATCAGCTCTCGTACACATATATAGTTTTTTCCAAAGAACATCCCAACTACAACCAAGGGATGACTCACAAGCGGAGATTATTTCTGAAAGATGACACATGCAAGAACAACATTTGTAATGAACATAGTGTTAGAATATGCACCAACTGTTACCAACAAAACTAATTTTTTCGTAGATTTAAGATTTTTTTCGTTTATTTTATATTTTTGTTAACATATAGTTCAATAAATAACTATTATGTATAATTTACTGCAATATACTTCGAATATTGCTTATATTTACATCTACAAAAGGAACCGGCCTCCCAGGCCCAAGTTGTGTAAAGTCGTATATCGAATATGTTCTGCATCCTAGGGTTAAAGTTGAAAATTTGTAAATTTTTAATTGATAATATTGTTCTTTGATCAATAAAGTTGGAAAATGGACTCCAATTGAAAAATGTTTAAAATAAAAGTTGTTTATTTGTACAATACCTAAAATAAATGTAAGTATACTTTTTCGTAGCTCTTACCCTTTAGGCGTAAAATGGACGACAGTGCATTCCGGTTTCACGTTTGGAACATCGTAAGTGCGCCTCAAGTGTGAAGTCCTCCCCCACGTGCAAACCAAAGGATAACCATTTTTATTTTTCATTTTTTAAATATTAAGTGACATACTGATGGAAGAGTTGAAATACAGAAAACGCGTTTAAAGTGGCAAAGTATGAAGTATGGATGATGAAAGTGAACCGCATTGCATTACTCACTGCACTAGCGTTTACGGCAAACTAGTAATCCCAGAAAGTTTGTAATCTTGGGAGAAGCAATACTAGCGATAGTAAAAAATACGAAAGATGGAACTGTGCCACAAAATGTGTATTATCATAGAAAGTGTAGAAGCCGTTTTACGTTGAAACGAGATATTGATAATTTAATAAAAATTGAAAATAAGAAGATTAAAAGTGATGATAATGAGCCTTCTGTTTCAAATACTCCATGGAGGTCAATTCGCCCCAAAAGCAGCGTATTTGAGCCAGAGTGTATTTATTGCCAGAAAAAAAACTAAATATTTGAAAGGTTCTCACTCTCGGGAAAAATTAATACAGGCGCAACAGTTAAGAGTTGACGAGTCTCTGCGAAACATAGCTGTATTAAAAAATGGTTCAAGAATACTTGCTATTTTATCCCAAGAAATATTTACCGTCGAAGGTCATTACCATAGGTCTTGTTACAGGAGGATTTATATGAAGAATATTTCAAAACCTGCAGATACAAGAGATACAGATGAAGTTTTTTTGTGTGATGGGTATGACTCCAGAGACGAATGAAATAGTTCTGAAGATAACAGATATAGTTTATTAGAACGTTTGGCTTATACTAAACTATTCTCATTTATGAGAAAACAAAATGAAAATAAAGTTTTTAAATTGAAACACCTTGTTGGTCTTCTTGAAGGATGGATGAAAGACAGTGGAGTAAAAGAAATTAAACAATCAACTAAAAAACATATAAAAAGAAAAATTACTTCAGAGTTTAAAGAAGCTGTGCATGTTCTGAAAACGCAAAACAAAAGAGTTCTCCTTTATTTTGATGGTTTATCACGTGATGAACTTGCAGTTCAAATGTTGAAGATTGTATTAAGAAGCATGCTTTAAGTGTTTGGAGTGCCGTAAAAGAAGTTCTTGTGTAACAATCATGGCCACCTAATGTTTCAGAACTTGCGGTTGAAAATATTCCAGCCTTCCTTGATCTCTTACTTCGAGATTTGATATTAGGTAACGAAGCTGAAAGTACTGATAAAACGAAAATAAGTTTTTTCAGTTAAAAATTTGCAAATTTTGTAGTTTTATTTGCATAAAACTACTGCATAAATCATGCTATCATAAAAAAATCGTAATCTACGTATAAAACTATATAAATATCACATTGGTAGCAAGTGCCACCTTTACTGGTACCTTTTTACAAATTTATGAGGAAAATCACAGGTTTTTTTAAAAAAAGTACGTTTTTTTCACATAAAGCCACTACTTTGGCGTTGCTGTCCCATATATTCCAGATGTACATATAAAACTAAATAAGAATAACATAGTCAGCATTTGCCACTCCGGGTGGTATCAATTACCTTAATTTTCGGGTTTGGCTCATGGACTAATTGGAACTGTTGATTAGCCGACACATTACTGCACGAATCTGCCTGCGAATTTGAATCTTTTTAAACGTGGTTGCACTTCGTGTAGTAAGCACTCTAGTAAGATGTTATAGTGATCACTGATAGGATCGTAATAGAGCGCACTAAACGGTTAACCGTTGGAATCCGAGATCTCGACTTATGGTTTCGTTGGGGATGTTCCACGGTGCATTAAGTAAGGATCTTAGTACTTTAGATTGAAATATTCGCAGTATTTCAATATTTGATGTTTTAGTAGTGCCCCAAAGCTGTATTCCATAACACCATATGGGTTTAAGCATGGCTTTATAGAGAAGTATTTTGCTTTCCAGAGAGAGTTGCGACTTAAGTTGGAACTTAAGCCCTAGGTGTTGTTACCTGGATCGATTTGCTTTCTTTTATTTTTATGCGCCACTTATTACACCAATTTTGTATTTTTTCCAGATGAGTTTGAAGCGTTTGGAATACTTGCTTTAGATCTGTTTACGATGTAAGAATAACCGTGTCATCGGCAAAAGTAGCAACCATGTTTCGTGAAGATTTTGGGAGGTCTCGCGTGAATATCAAGTACAAAATTGGGCACAGAACACTGCCTTGGGGTACTCCTGATGTGATAGGATGGAGGGGGTGTTATTTTGCTGGTAGGATTTGAGTATTTCGTAGTAATGCGTGGGTAAGGTTTCCTTAACTTTGTAAAGCAGCCCTTGCTGCCAGATCTTGTCAAATGCCTGCGCAATGTCGAGATGCATCGCAACGCAGTATCTTCGCTCTTCGAAGTCCTTAGAGATTTTATTCACTACCCTGTGTACCTGCTCCATTGTAGCATGGTTTTTTCTAAAGCCGAATGAGTGATCAGGTATGACGTGTTTGTTTGGATATAGTTTTTCTAAGAGCATTTCTTAAATACCTTAGATAACACCGCTAGAAGACTGATGCGTCTGCAGGTTGATCACTAGGTTTACCTGGCTTTTGTATTAGAATGACTGTAGCATTCTTCCACTGGTAAGTTATGAACTGGTGTCCTTTGTCTGGTAATTCTTTTAGTATTTTGCCAGTGATTAGGTCTTGACCTGGGGCTTTATTGGAGGCCACTTTATTAAGTATAGCAGTTTCTATCTGGTAGACGTTAAACTTTCTAATAGGCAGGCTCATTTGGTACGGCGTTTCTAGAAATCTGTGGACTTCTTCTTCGTTGTTTACTATCGGCGAGAATGGTTCGAACACTTTTTCTAGATGTTCTGCGAAGGTTTCCGCCTTTTCTAGATCACTTTGTTTCGGATGTTTTAAGTGTTTTGCAGCTCGCCAGAGTGAGTAACCATTAATGTTTGAGGTAGTTTTGTACGTGTTGGTTTTTAATGTTGCGTAGAGGGTCTTTCAGCTCGGAGGTAGCATGTTTAAGCGCTGTTTTATCGTTTGGATGTCTTGTTGTGTGCCACATTCTTCCTAGTCTGCGCTTCTCTGCGACTTTCTTCTTCACTATGATAGAACAATTTTCCTATTGGATGTGCTGAACGAATTTTTATGTAACCTGATTGAAATATTCTGTTGCCACTTCTGTTTTTAAAGGTCTTTGCGATTGCAAGAATTCGTTGACTAGTTCTTGGAGGAGATTCAAGTTTGTGGCTTTATTGGTGAGGGATGGTGACCTTGCATTAACCTTTACGTTTGCGCCCATTATCCCATTTATATCAAATTCATTTCGATTTTTATCACTTAATATACCTTCACGTTTTGTACAACACTCTAGCTGTTCCGATTCAGAGCGACTGTTAAATTTCGAAATATTCCATAAAAATTTGAACATTGCCGCATGGGCATATAACAATTCGAATCTATCGTTACAAGCTGTTATAGTACTATTTATGAAATTAACAAAACAATGTACTTTAAATATTAATTCATTTTGTATTGGTTGATCGTCACCTTCGTAACTAAATTGTTTTGTAACTTTTCGAGGTCTGAAAAACATTCATCAAAAAAAATTAAACTACTCAAATCAAAATCAACGAGCGTTGGGCAGTGGTGGTTCAGCCGTTAATATACTATTGTGGGAAAGAACCACCAATAAAACCCACTTTATTCATAAATCACAAAACACAATTAAAATCAGGTTAAAATGGGTACAAAATTATAGCATTAAGAGAAAATGAATAAAAATCAGTTTAGTTACACAGCAACATAACAATAAAAAAACACATGCAGTCACACGCACAATTGGGTCATAAATAATCAAAACAAAAATCATAATAAAAATCGTAATACCAAACATATGACCCTTTAAAACCAATCATGCCGGTCTTTCAGTAAATAAGCACATGAAACAATAAAGCAAATTACGGTACATATAAAATACAACGATAGTAAAATTGCACAGGTGATAATAAGCTAAGGCAAGGACAAAAGAAAACAGACAAGGAATTTATACGTACCCAGTTGTTTAGTGACCACCAAGGCACAAAATACATAAGTCAAATTACAATAAATCACATACAAAGAGAAATCATCTCGCAAGCAAATAATTCTACCTAACAACTGACACAAAAAAAACTCATTAAAACATAGCCCTACAGGGGTAAGTTATAAGTAGGCCATAACATCGTGACCGATATATAAGTTTGAGTGCGTTAGAAAAATACAGTGCTCCTCTCTCAGGTTACACATTCATCTATACAACAAATAAAAACAATAGAAATAAAAATTCCAGGTGTTTAATGGTCTGGCCCGGGAGTGTGTACCTACTTGGCAATTGCCTTTTACAATTAGTAACCAAAGCGGTATCATGTACCCGTTCACCAGCCACCTCTACTCAAATACAAATATAAACAACAAACAGCAATGTTAATTCGCACAAATACCAGAGTGAGGGAGCCCGGTACTGTCCTTTGTTTTAGCGGATTTTCGCTTACTGAGCCCGTGTACGAATGAGATACCTTCGCAAGGCAATGTTTGATTCTTTTAATACTTTACATAAGCTGGTAAAATGATTGGCTGCGAGCTTTCATTTATATAGAAATACCTACTGACACTTGCGTATATATTCCCTTAATTGATCCCAGACACGAATCGTTAACATATGCCGTTTTAACTTCAAAAAGGGTGACTGTTATTTATAGATTAATATTTGAAAAACACATTACAACTAATCCCGAAAGAAAAAACAAATTAGTGTTGGCTAATTCAAAAGAAAATATACACGCATGAAATATTTTAATGACAAACTGTATACAATGGAGGTATTTAATTAACACAAAAATCGATCTGGCTCGATTGCCACTCCAATTGTACTAGCTTTCCCCCGATTTCAAACCTAACTATTTTTACTCCCGCAATCAACCCCCATTTTTCAAAAGTAATATAAAAACAAGAAACATTGCTTTACGTTGGAATAGTTTCATATTAATTATTGCACATCTTAATTTTAAAAATATACATACGTCCGTAACAACCCTATATGTAGCTCTCGAGTTTCCAAGTAACAAACAACGATATCTTTTGATCGACACAATCACTTATTAAGCTAGTGACATTTTTATATTAAGAATCGGCGCATAAGAAATTCCAATGATTCGTTACGACCTTTCATTAAAGCATTCTTCTAAGCGTACACCTGCTAGTCAAACCTCAAAACACATGTTTTTCAACCCTCTGCCAAATATTAGGTACAAACAATCCCACATTCCTTACATAAAATATATAAATAAAATATTTTGAAAACATTAGCAAATTACGACGTATTATCAAGATATGAAAAAAATACACTGCCTTCAAATTCCTTCTCCAGCAGTTCATCAGTAGTTGAGCATACTGTAGGAATCAAGAAATCGGACACCATTTGACTGCTACTTGGTTCATTTTCTAATTCCGCCGTTGGTGTACACAGAAGGTCTTTGTTTTCTTCACAAATTGTTGGTTTTTGAAAAAAACATTGTTATTTTTGCATTAGTTTTTTCTAAGTTTTCTTCTCGTCTTCATTTGGTTAACAAGTTTTCATTTCCGGAAAGTTTCTTTTTTCCTCTTTACACATCTATATATAAATCCAAATTAATTCGGTTCATATTTTATTAATTGCAAAAATAATTCAATCATGAAAATTAATAAACAAGAAAACAGTTTAATTTTTTAAATATTCCTGAGGTTGCGGCAAAACTTTAAAGTAGTTTCTTTAAAACACGATGGTTAACAATTAAAAATATTTAGTGCTTAAACTTAAAAAAAAATAAATTATAAACAGTTACTTTTCCATCAAACTGATTACAAAACTTATTTAACTTAGCTTAGACAGAAGCTTTTAAGTAATCAATTCGAACTAATAGGGTCAGTTGGAGTAATTATAACCGATTTTATGATGTAAAAGTAGTTGGTCTACAATTTGTCCTACATTCTTGTTTTAAAATGTGTAATTAATTTAGCAAGTATTTTGATAATTATTATAAGTTTTTTGTTATGAACGAATAGGTTCATAATAATAATAATTTTTAAGTATTTTGATACTTAAACTTTAAATTAATATTCATTATTTTGAACAAGAATAATTGTTTATTTAAAATATGCCATGTTTACATTTACCCTCTTAGTTTACAATTACCCCTCAGGTTAGGGGGTAATTGTAAACGAGTATTATAGAACCTATGATAAGCATAGCAGTGAGATTTGGGGTAGAAGTAAAAAAACATTTCTCACAAATTGAGTACTCTAGGTCGTTGTTTACAATTACCCCAACACACACATTTTTTTTTAATTATGTTAATTTTTAAAGAACAAGATTTTTTTTTCAAAACAAGTGTAACTTTTTTTCGTTGACGGGGACTGCACCAGAGAATACATAAATTACTCTGCGCTTTTATTGTGCTGAAACTAATCGTAGAAGTGTCACTTTCCACAAGAAGAAATTCGGTTTTCACATTATTAATGCTTTTCATTCCGATAACAGAAAACTCTCCATTCTTTAAAACAGCATCCACGGCGCAAAGATAAGTGAAATGACTTTTGTTTCTCAGACCACCTACAAAATCTGTCAAAATATAACATCCTGGAATTATATTTTCAGGGTTGGGTTGTTCGTAGTCTATCTTTGGGATAGCATCTATTTCCATTTGAAGTTTGAACTGTTCTTAGTCATCAGAGCTATTCTCAATTTCCTCTAGCTCTTTTTCGATTTCCTCTTGTTCCTTTTCTTGGACTCGTAGAGTGTTTTTACTTTCTTAGATTTCTTTGACTCATCTACTTTTTTCTTTTTGCTTATTTCTCCAGACCTTTTACTGTTTCCAGCCTCCTTTAATCTTTCCATCACTTGATCTGTTGTCAATACTTCTCCATAATTGAACTGTTTGAATCTACGAACCACCGATTGACTTTTCTTTATATCAGGTTTTTCGTTTTCATTCTTTTTTCCAAAACAGAAGAGCACAGTTTGAGGTTTATTTAAAGGTTTATCAGGAGATAGGCCAATAATTCTTGTAGACAAATTTAAAACAACATCTTCTACTTCTGGGCTTAGAGATTCTTCTGTTCTTGAGGCGGAGATAATGTTGATAGCAGTTGCATGTACACCGTACAGGTAAGGGCTGGATGCTTTGTTCTGCAAATTTAGTGGATGTCGACGGTCTTGAATGTAGCATATCTGTTTGGGTCGTGGTTTGACTGCATTATTGTAGGTTTATAGAAGATCGTGATACCGCTGTTTCCGGTTTTTGTATCTCTGAAGATCTATTGGATCAAATGAGCTTTCTGAAGATTTGGTTGGATCTATTGGGTATGCTCCAGTTGATAAAAACCCGCTAACGACATTTTTGGAAAGTAGTGCTTCACGAAGTAGTTCTTCAAGGAAAACAACAAATTGTTCCTTGATAAGGCGACCTGACCGATTTGTCATTTTCCATACTGTACAAGGTTTCTGTCCCACTTTACTTTAATAAAACCAAATACACATTTATCTAAGTGTTGTATTTGATCCGTCAAGTGAGCCGGAAAGCGTACTAGCTCAATTTTATTATTTAAAGCTTCTTCAATAATTCTTAAGCTGTAATGGCTTGGGTGTCCATCATAAAGCAAAACAGTTGTTTGTTCACTGCCAGATGCATCACGTATTTTTTTAACGTGTAGCACAAAAGAATCTTTGAACCATGAAAAAACTGGGGCTCTTCCATCCAGCCGTTTTAAGAAGCGGCATACTACGTTCCTGGATGAGTTGGGAGATGTCCATCGCGGCTGGACAGCCGCTCCTTTGAAAACAATAAGGAGGAAGGAAAAAGGCATCTGCAGAGATACAAACTAAAAGCGTCGTGGACTCTCGTCCGAACCCTCCTGACACTCTCCTAAGGGGTCTTCCTTTTTCACCTAAAGCTCTCAGACGGGAAAATCGCTAGCAAACCCACTTTTATCACAATTAAAAATAAATTTAGCCCTATCTTCTCCTTTTAAACCAGGTTTTTCGTAAAGTACTTCTAGTTTGGAGTAGAAATCGTAGACTATTCCAGGATCCCTGGCAGTATTGCGTAGTTTTTGTAGGTGCTATGGTATTTTAAGGCTTACGTTTTGGTTTCTTTTCATAACATTTCTATACCAGTCTTCCTCTGGTAAATTATTATTGAATGAGTTGTTGACATCATTCGCTGAAACTAGTTGCTTCAGTTCGTCCTTATCAAATATGGATAACCAATTTAAGCACGAGCTATTAAACATGTCACTATCACCTGCTTTTCGGTTTCAGCATTCAAAACTGGTCGCCGACCTGCACCAATATTTTCTATAGGTATTTTTCTACTCTTTATACTGTGGTACATTACGGAAATCGGGATTCTGTGTCACGTTATGTACAGTTTTTATTTTGAATGTCATTTACTATTTCTAAGGGGTTGGTCCTCGGCATTATGAATCTGAAAAATATAATTGTTCTATAGATACAAAATTAACATTTGGGCAACTTAATTACAACGTGTATAACTAATATTTACATTTACCCCAAATCTGCGTTTACAATTTCCTCTAAACAAAAATATCTGGAGTAAATGTAAACAGCTGAAAATCATTTTCTTAACCGACAAAATAAAAGCTCAAACCATAATTACTTCAAAGAAATACTTGTTTTTTATTAACTGAAAGAATAATTGTGCTCACCACTATTTAAATAACTTAACAATCACTTTCATTACACCTGTGCACAATTGATTTTCGCTTTCAAAAACTAATTTTGCAAGAGTTGTTTATGCTTTGCAAACAAACCAAAGAATGATGGCGGAACTGTCTGTACATGAAAGTTTAAGGTTTAGGAAAAGAGTTCTGCCAATTACTTATTCAGAAAGTAACTAAAGAACACGTTAGCCAACTGTGTTTACAATTACCCCCTTTTTACAATTACCCCGACTGTCCCTAACTAACTAAGTAATAAACTATTAAACGAACACAAAATTTACTAAGTAAATAAATATCACTATTAAAATTGTTTCTTTTATTTATCAAACGGTATGATAATATAATAAATATAAAACAAATCTATCAAGTAAACTCTTTTTATGTAGGATGTCGAAATACAAGTCACAGAATGCAAGTTACAACACGAATATGTATACTCGTTAAAGTACAAGTTGAAACGCAACACGACAAATGACTAAGCCTTTATTATGAATAGAAAATGATTTATCTGTTTATTTTTTTTTTTAACAAAATAAAACTCGCTGAAATTGCACGCAGAAAACTGTAATTATTGTAAAATAATAAATCGTTTTCAAATGACGGGAACACAATTTTATTTTTTTGTATTGTTGAAAATTTATAAATTGAGAGGCCTCGACAGGCGCCTTTGCATCCACGGCACCCTCGTGTAACGCACGAGTTGCCCATGTGGACTGCGCGGGCCTGAATAGTGATTTGTATCGCTAGGCCAGAACCGATAGTTTTGCGAGTATGCGCAAAATTGAGCAGCTGTAACTGCGAATACTTGCACTACTATGGTTTCTGAGTGTGCAAATACACATTTTTTGTGCTGACATTATTAATTAATTAAAAATGTTATTCAATTCTTAATTCACAGCATGCAATTTAGACATTACGTAAGTTGATTTGTTTGTAAAACAAAAATCATACTTATCATAATGGTATAATATAAAATAGAAAAAAAAGTACTTAAAAGTTAAGGGAGTATGCAAAATTGGTATGAAATATACCCCTCCTTCTTATAAATACGCCCCGAGAACAATCGATCAACATTCTGCTATTCTGAAGTATGATTTTGCATTTTAATCCCAAAATGGAGAACGGAATTTCGTTTCATTTTACGATGGATATAATAAAATAAAGATAAAATAATTAGAAACGTGAAAACGTTATTAATATACTTTCTAAGCCATGGCCTATTTAGTTTGTAACTCTAAAGAGCAACCTGGATTAATTACTCTGAAATCCATTTTGGGGTTTACGACGAAATACTCGTAAAAAACAAGTTGTTTATCTCTTTAACGACATTAAAAAGTTTCAAACCAATAATTACTTTAGTTATTGATCGAATCTTTCAATTAAAGCATTAAAAACTGTAGTTGGATACTTAAACGCCGCAATAGAGCTGACGCAAAATGAATATAACTGTCTCTACAAAAATACATTAAATAATTTTGCTTGAATTTCTAAATTACGTGTGCTTTTATTACCTCTAAAACTGATTTAACGAAAGTTATTCGTTATTACTTAAAAGTATAATTAGTAGTCCATGCTACATTTATGAATGCAATCAAATTTAATATTTAATAAAAATTAAAATGTTATGAAAAATAATGTTTACTGTTTCTGTACATTGATAAAATTCTTAGAAATGTTACATTCTGTTCACAACTTACGTAAAATCATAAATCTACCTAATGGACAATTGTTAGAGGCGTACGGATAATGAACAAAATTTTGTAAAAAATGATGGACTTGTATAGGCTGGCTATACAGGGTGTCTAGAAACTACCCACGTTCTGTGGCTACCTTTGTTATTATAAGAGATACAGAGTCGGTTAAATTAGCAAAGTTAGGCAGAATTACATCATAATTCAAATACCGATAAGAAAATTCAACATTGTTGCCAACTTTCTAAGATATCTGAAAATAACTAAAAATCGTCCAAACTTTCAATCGGCTATATCTTTTTTAATATTCAAAATACGAAAAAGTTATAAGAGAGCCTTTTGGTAGCTATTTTTAATCAAAATGGGAAAATGTGAATAAAAAATTTTTTTAGTGATTATTCTTCGAGCTACAACCCAAACATACATTTTTTTAAATAAGTAACTATACTGTTTAACATTATTAGTTAACTCACAATTTTCAAAAAAAAAGGTAATTATAATATTTCAGAATTCAAAGCAGATTCAGTAAATAAAAAACAGGTGTTTCCATTTGACAAAATCAAGTTGGTGGTCGTAACTTATTTTTGAGCTTCCCTACCTACAAAATTTTACCACTAAAAAACCGCAGTCTAAAATAAAAATCGTGTACGAACGTTTCTCCAAAAACTAGTCCCTTGAACTTTAAATAAATAACTTCGGGGACTCACTGTACATATACATACATACATACATATATATATATATATATATATATATATATATATATATATATATATATATATATATATATATACAGGTATCCGTAAAATGTGGGAAATCTCTCGGATTTAGATAGAAGCCAAAAAAATCACATGACGAGTTCCTATAAATTTTTTCCTCCAGACCCTCCCTACGGAGATGTAAGCCCCTAAGGACACCGCTGGAAATAAGTTTTTCTTGAATAACTTTTAAAGTACTTTACATAATTTAATAAAAATTCAGTATGATGGCCACTAGTAAGGGCTATTTAAAATAGTATCCTTGAAACATATTTAGCTTGTTTAGTTTACCAGGGATGGACTAAGTTGTACACCTTAACGCCTAAATTTTTAACACCCTGTATGATAAAGATCTAAAAAATATATTTTTGAGTAGTTTGAACCTTTCTCAAAAAAAAAAAGGTATCCTTGTTTAATATCGATAAAATTAACTATTTTCGAGAAAAAAAATAATAAACGAATTTATGTTTCATTTTCATTTAATTAAAAACAATGGGCTCCGTGAAGTCTAATACACTCGCGAGCATGACGAATTGAGGACTGCTGTACCCGCCACAATAACCCCACATTGTTCCTTAGCACATCACAATGAAACGTGATTCTCTGTAGAAGCTCTTCCCTAGTATCAAACGGACTGGAATACACCAAGGTTCTGAGGTGTCCCCACAGGTAAAAATCCAAAGGCGTCAGGTCGGGAGATCTAGGAGACCAGGCGATAAGTCCACCTCTACCTATCCAACGGTTTGGATAGACGTTATTTAAGTGTTCCCGCACATCAACGCTAAAATGAGATGGTGCCCCATCGTGCATAAATTACATGTTTCGGCGGGTTTCAAGAGGTAAATGCTCTATTAAATCTTGAAAAACGTTCTGGAGGAACTCCAAATAAAGTTGTCCATTCGCGCCGGCAATACAAATGGTCCAATAAAAAAATTGCCAATGACTCCTGCCCAGATATTAATAGATTGAAACTGATGTTGATGATGCGAAACAGTAGTTGCATGAGGGTTTTCATCAGCCCATACGTGTCAGTTGTGAAAATTCGTGATACAATTTTTGGTAAAAGCTGTTTCATGTGTAAACAGAATAGTGCTAATCAAGTTTTCATTATTTCGTTGCTGATCCAATAGCCAGTTTGCGAACTGAATTCTACGAGGAAAATCTTCAAGAATCAATTCATGGACTTTTTGCAAATGATATGGGTATAACAGCTGTTCTTGAAGAACTTCATGAATTATTGTTTTCGGCTTATTAAATTGTGCGGGTAATTTGCGAGTACTCGTTGAAGGAGTGCCATCTATAGCATTCAAAATATTTTCCTCTAATTTCACGGTACGCACTGTTCTTGCCAGACCAGCATCAGTACTTTTTTTCTTAAACATTCCTAAAGTTATAAAGAAAGTCGATATTATTACCTTAGTAACCGAAATCACATGTTATTTATTTATTTCGTATCATAGGAATGTTTGACATATGTTTTTTTGAGTGATGATAAATAAATGAACAAGAAATAAAATTATACGTCGTGGGTCAATAAACTTACTTAAGTTTGCAACATTTTTTAATTAATTAATATGTTTAATCTGGTTTTCCTAATTTATTATTAAAAGAGTGTTTTTTCGTAAAAATTCGAAAAAACACTGGCTTAATTTTGTTTATTAATTTTTTAATTATGAAATATTAATTCGTTTATTATTTTTTCTCTCGAATTTATCGATATTAAACAAGTATACCTTTTTTTAGGTAAAGGTTCAAGCTACCCAAAAATATTTTTTTTAGAACTTTATCATACAGAGTGTTAAAAATTTACGCGTTTATGTGTACAACTTAGTCCATCCCTGGTAAACTAAACAGGCTAAATATGTTTCAAGGAAACTATTTTAAGAGGCCCTTACTAGTGGCCATCATACTGAATTTTTATTAAATTATATTAAGTACTTTAAAAGTTATTCAAGAAAAACTTATTACTAGCGGCGTCCTTTAGGGACTCATATCTCCGTAGGGAGGGTCTGGAGGAACAAAATTTATAGGAACTTCTCATGTTATTTTTTCATCTTCTATCTAAATCCCACATTTTGCCCGACACCATATATATATATATATATATATATATATATATATATATATATATATTGATAAATCGTTGACTAGACGAGTGCTCTACCAACTGAGCTATAGGGGTTATTAATTCCATTCGATAGAAACTTAATATGTATATAATTTTTTAACAACAGGATATTATGTTAACTTACATGTATGAGTACTCAGTGGGTAGAGCACTCGTCTAGTCAACGAGAGGACATGGGTTCGAATCCCATTCGGGGGAATCTTTTTATGCACATAAAATTTTTCAATTTTATATTTTATAAAAAAATTCCGAATGCTTATAATGCTACATTTTAAAATTATTTTCGTACATACTGGGTGTTCCAGAAAAGCGTGGCTTATCAAACTTATGTTTTTTTTTAATGGAATACCCTGTATTTTCGTTCAATTTTGGATAGGACTGTAAAGATAAGGAGTACTTTAATAAATGATCCCTATAGGTAAATATTACAGTTTTCGAGATTTTATGAAAATAATAGGTTTTCAAAAAAAAATCATACTGACCGAATGAATTAAATTAGAATGACAAAATTCTAGTTGTAAATATTAAAGTTGTTACCCTTTGAATCGCTATAGCAAATGATCCTTAATTCCTTACAGGGTGTTCAGTTGTAAAATAAAAATAATTACGTTCAAATCACATTTATCTTGGTAATTTTAACTGTAACACTCTGTATTTTATTAATCTACATTATTCAAAAAAGCATTCTCTATCATTTGGTATCCTATACCTAAATATTACAGTTTTTTTAAATTTAATGTATTTATTTATGAGATAAAAGAAATGTTGAATAATTATTATAATTTTTATTCTTAAAACTCAAGTAAATTAAAAGTTATTAACTAAAAACATAAAAACCGGCAAAATATTTTTTTAAATGAGAGAAGTAATAATTGTAATAACAAAAACGAACAAGACGCTAGGAAAAAATTAATTTTACTCCAACATATGCTCAAAATGTCTGCCATCTGCCTGAATACAACAATTAATTCTATTTTTAAAGGATCTTCCTATTTTATTTAACATTTCCGGCGTTGTAGTGTTGAATGTATTAGAAATTCTTATTTTCATATCCTCGGTAGTAGTGGGGACTGTTTGATTTACTATAAGTTGAACAATACCCCATGTACTGAAATCCATTGGAGTAACATCTGGAGACCAACTACAAAGACCACCCCTACCTATCCACCTGTTTCTAAATTTTTTGTTCAGATACTCTCTGACAGGTCGGGGAAAATGAGCGGGTGCTCCATCCAACTGTAGCCACATTTTTTTTCGTGTATTTAATGGAATGTGCTCATGGAATATCCAAAAATCACGTTTTAAGAAATTCAAAAATTTTCTTCCATGTAGGTGGCCATCAAAGAAATATGGTCCAATCACATAATCGCCTAATATTCCTGCCCAAACGTTTACAGTCCATCGGTGTTGGCGATCAACAGTACGAAATAGATGTCTGCTTTCAGTATCATAATAGTGGTAATTACGCCTATTTACTGTACCATCACCCTGAATAGTGCATTCATCTGTAAATTCCACGAATTTAAAAAATCAGGATCTCTGTCGGCCTTATCCAAAGTCCATACGCAAAAGTTTAAACGCAGATTATAGTTCCTTTCATACAGATTTTGATGTAATTGAATAGGATATGGCTAATATCCATTTTTTTTAAGTATCCTACGGATGCTTATTCGACTGATACCTGTTTCATTCGAAATTTTTCTAGTACTTGTATGATGGTCATCAGTAACAGTAACATCAAACTCATTTTCATTATTCCCAGTAACCTGTTGTTTTATTCACCTTCTGATATGCAACTGACCCAGTAACACGAAATCTATTCAACAACCTTTCAAACATTGTTTTTCTTGGATGTTCTCGGTCGGGGTACTTTTGAGCATACAATCTAGAAGCCAGAAAACAATTTTCTAAACATTCCCCAATGCACAGTATCATATCAATTCTTTCTTGTAATCCGTATTTCATTTTAAACTATTATTTTAACAATTTAACAATAAATAAAATTATTGTGCACAATAAGTTAGAGACTTTAAAAAAACAACTTTTAATTGTATTATATCCAAAAAGACAGCAACCTACTAGATTAGTTTAAATTTTTTGTTATAAGGGATTAACATTAAATTTAAGAAATGACAGAAAGCAACCTACTAGATTAAATTTTAAATCTTTTTTGTATTATGCGGAATTTTACATTAAATTTATGAAAATGTTGAATAACAAAAAAACTGTAATATTTAGTTATAGGAAACCCATATACCAAATTATAGAGAATGTTTTTTTGAATAATTTAGATTATTAAAATACAGGGTATTATATTTAAAATTACCAAGATAATGTGATTTGAATTTAATTATTTTACAACTAAAATTTTGAACACCCTGTAAGGAATTAAGAATCATTTGCTATAGCGATTCAAAGGGTAACAACTTTAATATTTACAACTAGAATTTTGTCATTCTAATTTAATTGATTCGGTCAGTATGATTTTTTTTCGAAGACCTATTATTTTCATAAAATTCCAAATATCTCGAAAACTGTAATATTTACCTATAGGGATCATTTATTAAAGTGCACCTTATTTTTACAGTACTATCCAAAATTGAACGAAAATACAGGATGTTCCATCAAAAAAAACATAAGTTTTATAAGCCGCGCTTTTCTGGAACATCCAGTATGTACGAGAATAATTTTAAAATGTGGCCACCACTGATATACATAACCCTCCTGAAAAATAACACTTTCACGACAAGTGTATACAGGAAACTTACCCACACGGGAAGGTACCTACACTACAACTCCAATCACCACAAAAACAAGAGGACCTGAACAAAGAAAAACAAAATATCGCTAGAACACTCAAAGAAAATGGCTACCCCAATCTAACACCTAACCTAAACAGGGCAGGAAACCTAAATATACAGCGATAATACCATATATACAAAGTACCTCAAACCAAATACGATGTATAGGCAGCAAATACAAGATACGCACTGCCTTCAAATCGACCAGAACGCTCAGGGGAATACTAACGAAAACCAAACCATACAATGAAGTTCAGAATTCCAAGAATTGTGTATACAACCTATCATGTGAATGCGGGAGAGCATACATAGGAGAGAGAGCAGTAGAGCACTCAAAGTGAGAACGCAGCAACATGTCTGGAACGAAGACCACCGCATCCAATGGGATAATATTCAGATAGTGGCAAAGGGCGAGAACACAACTCATCGGAAACTTAACTCAAACGGAGGTTTGTCAATTGATTTTGAAAAAGTTTAATGAAAATCCTCAATGAACTTTTAACAGAATCGCGTAGGAGGTGAAAGTGTGTTCTAAAAGTGTGTTGGGTGTAATCAAACATTACAAAAAAGACCTCAGCTTTTCTAGAAAGCGTAAAACTGGAAGGCCAGAAGGATTTAATAGCCTAAGAAAGGTGAAGGAAAACGTCAACAAAGTATTCAGGACTAAGAAGTCAAAATTCCCGAAAAACTATACAAAGACGACCATGAAGTGGTACGAAGGCAACAATGTAATTTTAGTGCCTAGGGAGGCTAACCCACCGAATTGCCTTAAACTAAGGCCCATCGAGAGATATTGGACTCTAGTGAAAAGATAATTGAAGACAACAAAAGAGAAGCCAAAACCATTGGAGATTTCACAGTTAGCGGGAACGCTGCGACCAAGAACGTTTAGTCACAAATTGTTGCCTACGTTTACTCACACTGGCAGATTAGTCAGGTACGAGAGCAGAGGTTTGGAGAAATGATTAGGAATGTTTAGGTTACAGATCTTGTCAAGCAGACCGGCATGCCAGACCCTGTCAAATGTTCGCTTAATATCCAGAAACACAGCCAGATTGAATTGTTTATGATTGCATGCTACATCACAAAGTTTATATAGCAATCGGCGCCAATGATACCAGATTTACTTTGAACAGTTTGTCAATAATTTTAATGGTTCGTAATTAATTATTATCTATTATTATTATATATCTATTATTATTAGATATTAACTCTTAAAGACATTAGTAACTATGGTAATATGATTCAAATTTTCTAGAAAGTATAAAAACATTATAGTAATGATCGAACCGGTATTTCACTATGAATCGCACAAAATATATTAAAAACAGGAAGGGGTCCGTTTGACCTCCCTTGCCCGGTTACGTATCCTTTTTGAGAAATTTCCAATATTTTCAAAGATAAATTTTTTTGATATTTGTGATAACCTAAACTAATTTTAGAAAGCCTGATCATGCTAAATAAATTACATAGTTAATAATTTTTAACTTAAGGTACACACGGGGTTCAATGGACTCCGCTTGCCCGGATAAGGGTTAAATCTGTACTGGGCTTAGGCTGATTTTTCCTGAATAAAGTGTTTTTTTCTGTTATCAATTTAGGGTTCACCAGTTATGAGTAATGCAAGTCAACATCGAAGTTAAAGAAACACAAAAAAATTAAAATTATTATGGTTCAACTTTGTATTTATTTAAGAATTCACAAACAATAAATAATTTAAATGATGACTTTTCTTTTCTACATCGCTTGTTCAGCACTATTCAAAGTGTAAGCTGCGTTTGCTTACTTCGTAATTTATGCTTAACTTTATTTGCCCCGGTTCTAGCTCAGATCGGTTTTTATACAATAGAAATGGGAGGGGTTCGTTTGTTGGGATTGATCACTTATTACCAGGTTTGTCCACACTGAACAATGAAATCAAGAGGATTTTATACATATTCACACTAAACACTAACTACATAAGAATGAATTAAAATAAATGGGATGCTGAAATAACACAACTAAAATAGCTTTACAAGTATACTAAAACATCCACCATCCCACAAAGGGCCTGGGGTTGGACGGTTCTCCTGGTGGGCGACGGCGTACAATAGCGGTGTCTAGGAACGACAGGCAGCATCCCCTCACGTTACGTTTGCTGTAAAAAGAACATTAACTGAGCGTTTACGTACTCTAAAAGAACTGATCTTAATGTATATGTTGTAATCAAAAAGGAAATTTTATTTAGTTTAAAATACTATAAATTTTAAAGTCCAGGCCTGTCTGGTAGTTTACAGGGGAAGCTACTTGTTTTATTACAGTTATGATAACGGGGTTTATAGTTGGGCAGGTGTTTGCGACGATAAGAGAGCAAGGTGAACGATTCCTTATATACCTGCTTTGTTATCAAACAGAAAATCAATACTTTCAAAGGGACTGTTTTATACTTTATATTTTACAAAAGAATTCGTATTTTATATTCTATAAATGCAATTAGGGCTAACGTTTACACGAATGAAAATTAAAACGAGTCCAACAGGGTTTTTATTAACTAACGGTGGTCTATCTATTTACAGTGTAATGTTAATTATTTGGGATTAAAATATATTCTAATTATGTTTAGTAATTAATAATAATAATAATAATAATAATAATAATAATAAATGTCTTTATTCAAAGTGTAAGTATAATTTCGAACTGCAAGGGGAAGTTCAGAAACATTGACAATTCGCTCAATTTTCTGCACTACCACCTTTGGCATAATAGAAATTATGCAAATATAGATATACCATATGTCGCAAGGTAAACAAGTCCATATACTTTTTTTAATTAGTTTATTTGAGAAAAAAAAAGAAAATCAATGTAAACATTGGTTGTCAAACATATAACAAAGTAACAGTTTTTTAAATGCTACCAGACCCATTTGTTTTCTGAAAAGAGAAATTGAATTATACAGATTGGCAACATAAAATCAAAAGCAGCGTTCAAATCAGGAGGTGCGATGTACAGGTGGAGTAATAAGGCCTTTAAATCTTAAATTTAAATTGTGCACACTTGTTCGAAATAAAATTTTTGTAAATAAATATGGTGGGCTTTTAAAGAGAATGATTTTATTACTGAAACACGCAGTATGTAAAATTATTCTATTTTCCATATTTTCCGTGTTTAATGTGACACAGTTTGTGGGAAACTTTTTTGAATTGAAACGTAAGCAAGAATTTTGACATTGTTTAATTCTTTTACTGCCATAACGATTAAGACAAGGTCCATAAATTGTATCGCAATAAGCAAGTTTGGAAAGAACTAAAGACTCACAGAGCTTTTTCTTGGTTTCACGGTTGAGTAAGTCTCTATGAGTTTGTTAATATATGTAGTAAATCTCAAGGCAGAGTCGATAATTAACCCAACGTTTTTACTTCATCAACGGGATTTATTATATTTCGCATTGTTGTTAAGTGTATATTATTAACTGGATCATTTCGTAACTTCTTACGACCAAAAATAATTAAGGACGTCTTGGTTGGATTTATTGTAAGGCTATGGCCAAAACATAAATCATATAAGGTGTTAATGTCGGAATTTAGTTTACTAATAGAGGTTTGAAGTTCAGAGGAATTAAACGACAGGTATAACTGTGTGTCATCAGCATAAAAATGAGATGAACAGTGAATAACTTTTTCACTAAATTTCGAAATATATATTCAAAAGAGAAGAGGCCCCAAAATGGAACCTTGTGGGACACCCGCAATTACTTCCTTAAATGTTGGTAGATTACCACCGCAGCGCACAGCTTGAAATCTCAGCAACAAGTAATTATTTAGCATTAAACAAGCCAATATGCTGTTAATTTGTTATTATCCCAGGCGTTAAAAATATCGTCTACAATCAATGTTAGTGCGGAATTACAGCTAAATCCACTACTAAAGCCAGACTGGTTAGGCGGAAGAATATTATATGTATACAGATGTTCTTTCATTTGCTGACTCATGATTTTTTCAAGGACTTGACACTGTTGGGAGTATACTTGTAGGTCTTAAATCGTTTAATGAATACACTGAACCTTTTTTAGAAATAGAACAAACAAATGCTTTTTTCTAAATAGATGGGAACACAGAATTTTGAATACAAAAATTGTAAGTATGTTGAATGATCAACTATATGAGGAAAAAAAAGAATTTACATATTAGTAGTTATATTATCAATTCCAGCACTATTAGAACGAATGCCGGAAATAGCATTAAAAACGTCTATAGATGTTATTACTGTAAACACGAACTCTTTAGTAAAGCTACATTTTCTAGTATTCAAATAAGATTGTAACATTTCATAGTTTTGAAAAGGAACAAACGATTCTAGAAAATGATTATTAATATGCTTTACATCATTTAATTCGTCCGACAAGTTTATCACAGGTTTATTTTTCACGACTCCTAGTTTACGTAATATATTCCAAGTCTTGCTACGACATTTTGAACTGGCTGCGTGTGACAAGAAAACTTTCTTTTCCTGTTGAATTGAAAATGTAGTAAGAATCCGAAGCATTCTGTCTTGATCCCAGTGGAAAGAAAGTTTTGTGCGCCGATACCGTTTTAAGGCCTCGTTGCGTAGCTGCATGAGCACTTTAACATTGTCCGTTAGCCAAGATACCTGAGGTGCAAATTTATCAATTAGAAATAAAATGCTTTTATTCAGATAATCCACCATTTCATCAATATTACATAAACTGTACATAAAATCCCAATTATATGATTCGATTTCCATGTCAAAACGAAGAAGATATTATATTATGACCTGAAATTTCAGAAACAGAAAAAGACGTACATTGTGTGCTCTGGGGGAAATTAGTGGAGATTTTAATGAAGAAAGAAATGGTGCTGTTTAAGAATTATTTAACTCTATGAAAGTAAATGTGAATACTCTTGTATTGAGTATACTGGGCGCGGGGAACGCGTAATGCGTTAGTCGCTTGGTTGCGCTCGGCGCGTCTTGTGTAGGTAGCTGTAGTAGTAGCTACCTGGAGACCTCTAACTCGGGGGCGCTTTTAAGGTATTTAAACCTTCAGGAACGTTCAGTTTCAGGATTGTTTATCAAGTACAGTATAAACCAAACTTTTTACGGTACGGTATTATTGAAGAAGGATTATTTCTTTAATTGTGGGTTATCGCGACTAGATCGGCTACTTTGTCAGGACTTCCGATTAAAAGTAAAGTTTTCTCATCCTGGGGACGGCGTAAGACTTTTCAACCTTCGGAACCTTTCGGTATTGAGAACTGTTAAATAAACAGGCTTACAGGATAACGAAACGTTTTACGTGCGTCGTCATTTAACAAAGGTGTTAAATCAGGATTTATGCTATCCTCTGGTATGCTAAACTCTGGATATATTACGATGAGCGAGCGGTTAAGAAAGCGGTTTCAAGACTTCTACTAAGAAGTAAGCTTCAAACGAAACTTATTTTAAACGGGTAATTACGTTAGGTGAGATTGAAATGTAATACTCACTGTTTTACGTAATGTTTTCGTAATTTATGAAACTGGGCGACCGAAATATGGTCTAATGGCGGCCGCGGGTCGCTTTCATCTGTAGAATAATTTCGTGCGGATTGAGTCGAGTTTACTCAACGGAGAATAAGGGTAAGGTCTGGTCGGTCTGGACTCTTAAAAGAGACCCATGAGAATGAGGGTGAGAATATTTTTTAGTATGCTAATGCTTGTGGTTATAGTATATACCAGCGAAAAAGCCTTGTATCGAATTAACACTAAACCTGTAAATACCTATTCATAATTTTAATCTTTCTTTGTAGTAGTACCTATTTAAAGTATTTCAAGCAAAACTAGTGCTAAACAGAATATAAAGTGTATACAATTAAGTCGAGAATCGGTCACAACTGCTGCTTATGCGACAATCTTCACTAACAGTTCTAAAGTTGTGCACTTACATACTTTTTTTGCTGAAGCAATACCACTAACTTATCGCGACGTCATAAAATTGAATATTTTGTTTATTGTTAATTTTTTCAACTTTTCACATCATTCTCATTTGTATAGGATAATATACGCAGTTTAAAAGTAATTCAATAATAAATAATTGTCAAATTAAAAATCAATTACCATTAATTACGTACTTTTAGTAGAAACAGAAAAATTATAATTAAAATATTATTTGTCATTTCAAGGAAAAAGAGTTAAATACACCAGTTAGTGGTGCTGCTTTGTTTCTATATATGCGCTGTGGCGTAAAACTTCAATAAAAAAAAAAGTAATTGCGCAACATTTTAGAACTGCTATATAGTGAAGATTCTCACGTAAGAACCAGTTGTGTCCGATTCTCGACTTAATTGTATACACTTTATATTTTGTTTAGTACTAGTTTTGCGTGAAATACTTTAAATACTACAAAAGAAAGATTATAATTATGAATAGGTATTTACAGGTTTACATGTTAATTCGATACAAGACTTTTCGCTGGTATATGCTATAGTATTTACTTATTTATAGTTGTTGTCATTCCTGTGTACAAGTACATCCAGGAATGGCATTTTTGTTCCGACTCAATTCCATTGTGAATCGTATGGAGGGTTCGCGGCTATTTAGATGATCTAGGAATTCATCTAGCTTATGCTTGCCGTGTTGCCAAACTACGAAAGTATCGTCCACGTATCTAACCCATATCCTTGGTTTCTTTGTAAATTCAGATATCGCTTGGTCTTCAAAGTCTTCCATATGTATATTGCTCACTATGGGTGACAGTGGGGAACCCATCGCCATCCCAAACTCTTGTTGGTAGAATTCGTCTTCTACCTGGAAATATGTAGTTCTAATGCATATTTTCAGAAGTTCCATTATTGTGTTTACCGAGAGTTGCAGCATATTTGTAAATCGACTCACAATGTCAAAGCTTGCTAGTATTTCTTCGTGGTCTGGTTGGAAGTTTCTGATGGTTTTCACGAAGTGCTGCGTATTTTTGACCATAGACTCGGTTTTTCCCGATAAGGGAGGTTTGCTGTAGTGTGGGTAAGTCTAGTTCTCTGGTAAAATCGGAGAACTCCCCTCATGTTTTCCAGCGTCAAGTATATGGGTCTTTTGATTGATGGCGTGGGGTATATTATTACACTGCTGCATACATTTCGTATTTGAGATTTATTTATAAGCCAAGTTGCAGGATCTTAAAAATCTCACAAAAATGTGTTTTGGGATGAAAATCTGGTACTTCAATTTGCCAGATATATTATCCTTATTAATAATATGTTATATTTAGATTGAACTATTTAAAATATTTCAATAAACTATATTAATTATTTTTTTGTTAAAATACTAGTCATATTCAATATTATATTTTGTTTAATCTGGAATTATTGTTTTCTGGCAATTGTTTAATTAGTTTAATATTTCTCATTTAGAACCAAATGTTTTTATGGTTTCTTTAGTCACGTTTTTGTTCACTTTATATATATATATATATATATATATATATATATATTTTATTCGTAGACTGTCCTTCTCCTCTTCAGCCCTGGTAAATCCATGTTTGTTGGTGTTGCGATGTTTTGTGTTACTGTATAGTTTACAATCATGAGATGTGCTTATTTTGGTGTAAAAAAGAAAAAATTTATTTATTTACTTTTAATGCGTTAATCGGCTTAAGTGTGTGTTGTTTAGCGGGGGTGTAGCGTGTGCTTAGTGTGATTATTAGATTCGTCGTCCGGTTTCTTGCTGGGTCCTCATCGAATAGACGGGGGGATGCGGAGGGCATATGGGATGTTGTCTAGGGAATCATCTGTCTCGTCGGGGAGGTCGTCAAGGAGTGGTGTAAGGATCGCGGGGGGTGGCTTGAATTTTATTTTAGGTTTTCTTCGTGGGAATTTGGGAAAACGGTAGTTGTAGGGTGTGGTAAGGATCTTACGTATGAGTATTCGGCGTTCACAGGAAGCGATAGAGAAAAGGTGATTAGGGTTTATGTTCGTGTATATGGGTGCTCGGAAATCCATAACAGGGCGAATATATGTTTTGTAAGTGTGTTGTAGTGTTTTGGGGTGGCAACCTCTGATTCTACCCCAGAGGGCGCCCAGTAGGTTTGCGCGCTTTCTTATCCTGTTAAGTGTTCTTTGTACATCGGGGAGCCAATTGAGGGTTCTAGTAAAGAGGTAGGTGATTTCGTGTTGGAGTGGGAGTCTTTCTTGGTGTAGTGCGAGGGAAACGTTTCTCGAGGCAAGGTTTGGGAACTTATCTTCGGTGTAATTAGGATATCGGAAGAGGATTGTTTTGGTTTGGTGGGATTGACGGAGACTCTCCACCGGTTCGCCCAGTTGGAGAAGTTCCGAAGGGTTTTGGATATGAGGCGGGAGGCTGTTTCGCTGTTCCGATTAACCGTCCATAAGGCGGCGTCATCCGCAAACTGCGCACTCCGGGTTGTGTGACTTCGGCAATGTTGAGGTTACGGAAAAAGGTTAATTAAAAAATAATTAATACAAAAAAAATTTGTAAAGGATTCTGGCTCTTTACAAAACTAACGTGTGACTATTCAAAATCATTACTTTTTACAATGTTTGACGCAAAGCACAGAATAATTGTTCGTTTTTGGACGAGTGACACAAAATGTTTTGTGCTACTGGAAATGTATTAAAAATGTTTTTGTGATGCAATCATATTTAAAGTTGGCAGCACTGAACGTCAACGTGTCAAATGTGTGTTAAAAATCAGTGGGCCAAACTATAATTTTAATTAGTTGAGTTTTTGCTTTTATAGCGCGACGTTTCGGAAGCGGACTCTGCTTTCGTTATCAGGCTTAGTCCTGAGAGGGACTGTTTTCGCACTTGAATCGAATTCATATGTTATGAAATTTTCCCCCATATGAATACTACTTAAGTAAAACAGTCCTTCTCAGACTATGATGACGAAAGCTGAGTCCGCTTCCGAAACGTCACGCTATAAAAGCAAAAACTGCGGAAATAGGCCCATCAACCCAACTAATATGAAACCACAGTTACAAAACTCTTATAATACAGTATAAATTTTAACGTTTTGCCGGCCTGCCAGAAACGATTTTGAGGATTGGAAAGTAGGTGTTGCCGGACGGCAGCACAAAAATATGATCAAATAAAATTATTTTATTTAAAGCAAGGAAAATTATCTTTGTATTTTTTAAATTTCGTAAATTGGTCTTTTCAATTAAAAACCGATGATAATTGTTTTTTTTTTGGAGTAAATAACTCTATAATTCATAGTTTTCTAAACTTATCAATAATTGAAGTACCTACTTGATCTAGTTTTAGCCGTATCTACATTCATTGTTTAATATTTATTTACAGTATATCTCAATTTTAATTATTATAAAATTCGGTTTTTAACTCTTGGATAATTTGTCATTGTCATCTTTTTTTCTACCTAACGTTTCGTAAAAAATAAACTTAAAAAAAATAATTTAATTAATTGACTGTGACATCAATAATGGAAATAAACCTTAAATTTGAGTATAGCCATTATTTTAACATTTGATATATCAAAAAGAAACGCCAATTGATTAATAACTGATTCATTCAAATTATTCAACACATTAAATCGAATTTGGTATATTCTATTGTATTTGTGTCATGTGTGTAAATAAGTTAATCAAAGAGACTACCTAATAGAATATAATATTTATTATTTTTTACAACAAAAAACATTGCACACATACAGTGTCCCACCAGAAAGGGCCGCGGTCGATATATGGAAAAGTACGTGTAGGGTGATTTTGAAAATTTGGTTATTTACAAAGGTCAGTGGGGCCTACCTTTTTAAATATGTTCACGCTTCTGGCACTTCCGGTATAACCGGAATACCCTGTATGTTTTTGCAGTGTTGGATTCTATGTTGAATTTTAAGTCAACTTTGTGTAGGTAAAGAGATATTTCCATTTTTTAAGAAAAGAATGACAGTTAAAGCATCATATTAAAAATGTTGAATCTTCGACAGTGGATGACTTTTAATTACAATATTTGCAACAGTAATTGTTTAGACATCGCTACATCTCAAAATGATTGCATAATGTCTGAGGAACATACAGGGTCCTCAAAATTTATAAGCTAATTTAAAAAGTTAAGAAGTTACAAAACTGGATTTTTCAAATGGAACAACCTGTATATGTATGCACTTTTGGATTCTACGTTCAATTTTAAGTCAACCTTGTGTAAAGTTGTCTACATCAATATTTGCAACAGTAATGGTTTAGATATCGCAACATCTGTAACTGATTGCATAATGTCTAACGAACATACAGGACCCCCAAAATTTATAAGCCAATTTAAAAAGGTAAGCACTTACAATACTTGATTTTTTCAAACGGAACGCCCAGTGTATTATTTTATTATTATTATTTTTTTTTTTTTAAGAAAAATTAAAGTCCAAATTGAATGATATAAATTTGAATGTACCTATCTTTTAAGGTAATTTAAAATAGCTAAGTTTTCAGTAACTAAATACCAGAGACACAAGTAGTTATAACAGGTAAATAATTTGGTAAACAAAAATTAAAAAAACACCAATTCAATAAATGTTCAAAATTTTGACCTACGACCTCTAAAGATTTTTCGCATTCAAAATTAAATTAAATTCTGAGTCGAATGACTTAAACTTGTATATGTACCTATCCTTTAGAATTTTGTTATAAAAACGCGTATTTCATTTTGCCAAGAAGGCTGAAAAAAAAATAATTTAGTTTGTCTCGAATGCCAAATTTGTTGTTACAAGCTGCGCCAGTATTGTTCGTGTCCACAAACGTGTTAATAAAGATGTCATCATGTTTAAATTATACTTACGTAGATTATTTAAATTTATTTGTAATTGACGGACAATGTGACAAAGTTATAACAAGAACTTGCGATGCATTTGCTGATCGATATCCTCATAAACAGAAACCATCACGACATGCTGTAAGACGCATCATCTATAATTTAAAAAATTTTGGTACTACAAAAAAAGGTATCCAAAGAAGGAAACGTATTGTAGATGACAAAAATATGTGAGTGATTCTAGGATGCCTTCGAGCTTTTCCAATGATGTCATTAAGACAAGCTGCTCTGGAGTCTGGTTTGTCTAAAAGCTCAATACGTAGAATTTTAAAGAGACGCCATTTTCACCCATTTTCGATATGCATTGTACAACAGCTAAAAGAAATCGATTTCATTAAAAGACAAAGATTTTGCGAATTTATTTTGACGAGGTATCAGGAGAATAATTCGTTTCTAGATAACATTATATGGCCAGATGAATCGAAGTTCACTAAAAATGGGCTTCTAAAGAGTCATAACTCTCATTTCTTAAATCCACACAACACTCAGGAACGTAATTTCCAAGACAGTTGGCAGTTCAATGTTTACTGCGCCGTTAGAACTAATGCAGTGGTCGCCTTAGAATTTTCTCAAGACAATTTAAATAGTAAGTAAATATTCTGCAAAATTTCAATAACACTTAACTGGATAATTTACCCCTGGAGGAACATATTTTTTAACAGCACGATGGTGTCCCTCTACATAGGGGTCAGTTAATTAATAACCTTTTTCAAACCAATTTCTATGACCAATGGATTGCTAATGACGTGCCTTTTTTGTGGCTTTCACGATCTCCTGATCGAACCGTCTTAGATTTTTTCACTTGGGAAACCATAAAATATAAGGTCTACGAAACGCCATTAACAACAATCAATGGATGACTGCATGCAGAGAGTAAGGAATGCATTTCGGAATCTGTCCCAAAATTCCATTAAACGGGCTACCCATACTGAGTTAATTCGTAGATGCGATGCAATGAATTGAACTTGCTTTCTTCAGTATTTACACACGCAGTGTTTATATAAGCTTTTAAGATTTGTAACAGTCAATAATAAAATGAATCGAAAGTGATAATATTTATTTAAGTCAAATCCTAAATGCAGACTGTTTTGTTTACAGCATTATATAAAAATGATTCTAACTCTGTTAGTATTTTTCTTAATATTAACATGCAAAAACAATCCTTTACAAATGATCAACGAAATATATTTTCGTTCAGCATTTGAATCTAAACATAAATGTAAAAATAAATAAAACACACCAATTTTCGTTTATTTATACTATCAAAAGGTTCTTACTTGTTATCACTTCGTTCGAACTTGTGACGTAATGCTTGCGTTCCTTGGACCGGTGAAGAGGCCTCAAATTGATTATAGACTGCTGGCGCTTTGCTCTCTTTGTTCTTTTCAATATCTTCTTTGGATCCATGTTGGGGATGAATACTATTCTAATTTTCTTTCATCAGTTAATAATTTTGGTAAATAATTGATCGATATGTTTACACTATACAAACGGCGTGCGCAACAAACTGCAAGTCAGCTACGACAGACCATTCTTTTAATCATCAATCTTTTTGTTTATTATATTTTCTATATCGATCTATTGACTGGGTCGATTGTCTTATTGTACATTTATCAGTCGCTATCAAAACATCAACTTGGAACACTTTCAATACGCACTTAAAACGCTATTGTAAATTATTACGCAATCTTTTTATTATCGCCAACTTGATACATTTACACTTTTAATTTCTTTTAGCTTTTTCTCGCATTAGTAAGGAAAATATTACTTATATTTCTTTATCACTATATCAACTGAATTTTCTTTATAGTTTCACAATTTAAATTGTAGCATAACTTAATTCGCTTTTCAACCGTTTGGTTACTTTCAATTCAACCACTCTGATCGCTTACTTAGCGCGATTCCTTCTAATCGCTTACTACATGCGACTGACTATTGACTAACAAATACACATTATAACAGCGTTTCTACTTGCTCCCTTTTACAAAACAGTCATACCCGCAAATTACCGCGTATATTTAAAAGCTTTCTAATTTAATATGTAAATATTCGTCGAAACAAGCTCAAGCTTTTCATCGTAAGATTAATTCCATCTACAAACAAATAACCAATAACCATTTAATGTCATTTAACAGCGAGAAATTCAAATTTCTAGTGCCTCCATTACAGTACTTTTCCATGTATCCATCGCGACCCTTCCCAGTGGGACACCCGGTACTTTTTACAATTTTAATGTAGGTAACAAGAGTTACTTTTTTTTCCATATTTTCTACAAGAGGAAATATGAATAAATTTAAAATAGCCGTACCCCGACATTTCTCTGTTTTCATCCCCTCCACCATATTCTCTGCTACTTTCCAGATATTAGCAAAACTTGTTTAGCTTCTAAATAAGTTCATTTTAAAAATACTTGTACAAAATGAAGTTTAGAATAAACATCTACTATCTTTGAAATATACCGCGTCCTTTTAAAAGGACAGTGGTATAATGTACGTATACCTATATAAATTAAAACAAAGTAATAATATTACAGAAAAATATATGTAAAAATTTACAGGTTTATTTTGAATGGTAATGCTAGAAAGAAACTATACCGTGTAGTCCAACGTTGCATTTATGGCACTTAAACTGTACTTTACTTTACTTTACTTAGTGAAATTAAATATGAATTGGATGCATGTTAGAAGGGATATTCGTTACATATGTTTTAGTCATAAAGTGTTACATACCAAGAGTCCATCATACCTGCATGATGCTGTAAAGGACATTATCCCATTTGGTTTTCTCCTGCTGTTCCTGTGCCGTTTATCCCTTTTTATTTTTTAGTAACTTTAAAGAGGTAAAAAACTCGTCAAAATATTAATGGTATGGCAAACTCCTTTTTTCGGAAATAAGCTTATCATTGTGAGAAGTCTTTATATTGCTGAGCAATCTTAGTATTTGAGCCCTGATAAGGTTCAAACCATTCAACGTATCCATTTTGATTCGTTCCGCCCACAATGTATATTCCAATATAATTTGTTTAGTCCCTTGTCGTCCGAAGTAAGGCACCCTGGATTCGTTAACGCTGTGGCATTCTTGTAGAGGTGCGAAAGCTGTATATCTTTGTTTTAACGAATTTACGAACGGTCTAACTTTAGACAATTTATCGCTGATATCCAAGTTTGTAATATCGTAGAAATGGAGGTTTTGCATTACATAATTGAATTTATTTCTGGATATTGCACTTGACACCAAAGTTTATACTGCATCAGAGCTTGATTCCCAATATGAAGATCTTCAGGGAAAAGTATTGTACCCACTTAGTAGAAGAAGTCCAAATAAACATTTCATTTCGTTTATAGTAATGCCACCAGATCAATTTTTTTGAGTTGATTTAATCGTCAAAAACCATTGAAAGGAGTAGAATCGTTTTTCACAGTATTCAGTTTCATTGTTTCTGTTGAAAAGTGTCTCAACCTCAGCATTCATCTGATGTCCGGCAAGATTGTTTCTCGTTATCATTTCTTCTTCGTCAGAACCTTCATCGGTGTTCTCATCATTAGCATTGATTGGAGGGTAATGGACAATTGAATCTGGTTAGTTATTATCAAAAGTGATATATACTGGCAGACCCTCTGTATATCACTGCCCTTTATCAAGGACAGTTTGTTTTAGCAGTTGTAAATACAATGAATGTTTTTTGTAGGTTATACGAATAATAACAACCAATGGTATTGTTACATTACTAATCATATACCAAACCACATAATCATATATTCTTTGTTAGAATGCTATGCTTATGGTAGTTAGTTACCGAGAGCTGATCCAATTAGGCTCTCAGGTATACTCCGATCTAAAAACTGGCAAGAGTGAGTAAATATTTATAATAATAGCTTGACATCACCAGTTTCCTAAAATCCATGGTTGGTATTGGGTTGATGCTAGCTAGTTCAATTCCCAGAATAACCTATTATCTCTTAATTTTGTACACTACGAAAATATATCTTATTAACGTCGATTATAATAAAAAAAATTTACAATTTTGGCAGTACATACATTTGTGTCGATTCGGATTAAAATAGTAACAGTTCACAATATGATATCAATACATCGTGGATGAATACGAACACATCATAAAACTAAGTTAAAAGTCTGACTGCTATTAAGTAAAATCTAAACATAAGCAAAAGCGTATGCATCCGTTTGACAAATACAAAATAAAGAAAAACAACAACACAACAAAAAAGAATGCGGAAGTATTTACCTTGATTCTTGTCATGTCAATTTCCCCTTTCGTTATACCGCATACGTAAGGTCTCTGAAGATGGCCCTCTAACTTACGAAACGCTAACTGCCCTCCTGGAAATATAAAACTATCATTTCAGACAACGTTAAACGATACAATAAATCCGGGGCTAACGAAGTTTCAAAAATATCCCCAAAAGGGTAACGGAAAAGATTTACAACGATAGACTTCATTTAACGCCCCCGGTAAGGATGTAAAAAGGTCAACTTCCTTCAAACATCTCGTGTGTGCACGGTAAAGCCGTACAAACCAACTTACTACATCTACATCCAAACTAGGGCTGAATCGAAAAAAAATCTCCTTGTAGTCCAAACTAAAGAAATTCAAGATGTACGTTTCACACGACGCAAACATATTAATACCCAAAACTGATAATCCCACAACTTATTTTCGCAACGGCATATAGTTGAGTAATTTTACAAACTTACAAACCGTAATATTAATCGAAACGATTCGGTAAACTTTAAAAAAGAATTACGACATCCATTTAACTCAACGCGCCTCAAAGTTACGTTATCAAAAAAAACAATTTTATATCCACATCTTATATTTCTCAAATTAAGTTTCGTTTCATCGACATGAAATTTACTCATTTAATTTTAAATACCCTGTTCTAAATATCTCAACCATTAAAAGTTTTTAAACAATTTGACCGAAATTCAATAAAAGAAAGAAAATTATCTAACGTACGTTACTTAAAATTTCCACACCAGGTGACAGCTGAGGAAAGGATAAGTTGCTCTTTGGAGGTTTTGCTTTACGTAACATGTTAACAGTTTTATATCTTACTTCATTCGCAAGGTAACGATTTAATAGAATTCTCAATATTGGTAATTATATATTCAAAAGGTATCTATTACTCTTGGTGTTATCGCAAAATTTCTACCCTTAGAAAGCGCATCATCTGAAAAAATATGATCAGAAAGGTTTATAACAGTTTTTATTATCAAAACATTGTCTATTATAGTACTGCTTGAACAATTTAAGGTGTTTCAAACCCATTGTCTTCTTCCGGAGTGTATAAGTTATCTTGTTCATGTGGAAAAGTAGAAATTGAAACCACTTAACGTAGCTTCGATACAAGACGTTAAGAACATATGAGATTTTGTAGATTAGGTCAACCAGAGAAATCGGCGGTAGCTGAGCATGCTTTAAATAATTTATATCTTGACGTTTAATTTGGTAATATGGAAATATTGCGAAGGCAAACTTATTATTATGTTCGTTTACGACGTGAAGCTATTGAGATATAGAAACATCCTAATACCTTCAATAAGCAAGAAAAAGTTTAAATAGTTTTGGCATCTTATTTTAAAAAAATGCACAATGGTACGTCTTAATTTTAATTTTCATTTTAGCTTTTGGCATGCTTAGGTTTTTTGTTCTTTTTCCTAGACCTTGAAGTAAATACTTTACAAATTATATGTTAAATTACCACAGCACTTTGATTTAACATAAGTAAAATTAAAGTTAAGATAAAAAATTATACGAAACGTACTATATTGTGTTTTCACTCGAAAATAACACTTACATTCATTAACAAAGCTATTTCTTTGTTAGATTTAACTGGATTTTTAATTGGTGTCAAGTTTCTATTTCTGAATGCTTTTATGAATTTCAAAGTAAGATTTTTCACAACTTTACACTTACATCATAATTTGATTAAATTTTGTTAAATTTGATGTTTGATTATGACATTTTTCTGTGTTAGCCTTCGACCGTTGGAGGGTGCTCTTATTTGTCATCTTCAAGGCAGTTTAACAATATTTAATTTATTGAGGATCCTGTTATTCTTGCTAAAATTGTATTTCATAGTTGGCTTTATACGTTTATCACACTGTTATATTAATAACAGGCTTATGTTTGCGTTTTCAATTTTCATATTTCATAAATTTGTTTCAATATTTTAAACATTTCTAAAAGATTTTATTACTACTGAGGATGACAACTGTAAGTGTTATCGAAACGTTTAGAGTTGTATAAACATAAATACTAAAATACACCATTCAAAAACCCAGAAAGTATTTTAAATATGTGTAATAATGAGGAAAGTTTACATTTTCATAATCATTTAGTTGATTTGGCTCTGACAAAATGTAAAGGAATAGTTTTAACTACTACTGAATGTCTAATTAAAATACTTATCTGTTGGGTATTAAATCGTGTATCTTCTATTTATCTTTCATACAGATTTAAACGTTTCGATAACAATTACATTTATCATCCTCAGTAAATGATAATAGCTTTTAAAATTGAGTTGCTTAAATTTATATAAAGATAAATAGAAAATGCACGATTTAATACTCAAAAGGATAAATATTTTAATTATGTGTGATAATCGTAAAAGTTTGCATACTGAAGGTCTGTTAAAAAAATCTACATTCATTAGCTTCGCTACCTTGAAAAAACAAATCTGTTACCTGCTTAAAGTCAAGCAATACTGTGCGTACGGCCTACCTTCAAACCGGTAATTTTTATATTTTTGAAAGACATGACTGACGTGGGAATTCGTATTTGCGAAACCAATTCTACCTTTTTTGGGCTTGGGATAAAGTAAATGTTAACGTCAATTTTTACTGCGTTATTTGACTTTTATGTTTGTTTTTAGAGCGTAATGGAAAGATTTCCAGTAAGTACCATCCAGGAACCAACCGCTTTTACAAGTAACGACCCTCTAGAAATTTACAATAACATTCTTGTGTTTATTGTAACAAATTTAAATCCTTCGTATCCCGCCGAGATGCACATCTTCCAAGTATAAACAAGTATATTATAAATAAAAATGTATTAACGTTTGTGCATTTTTTAGTGTCAAAGCATATCTGCTCAAGATCTGGTGGAAGATTTAAAAGAATTACGTTTAGGAAACACGTTAACTAGGAATCAAAGAAGTATTATTCCGCCTTTAAATAAACCGCCACCTCCACACATATTAAATCCATCCCGTGAGGGATACCGTGAATCCGATCCAGAAATAGCAGTAAATAATGATGATAACAGCTCGACGACGAGCGAAAAATATGAAAGAGATGTAACCATTTTAAATCATTGCTTCGATGATATCGAAAAATTTATTGCAAGGTTACAACACGCCGCTGCTGCAGCCAGAGAATTGGAGCGAAGGCGAAAAAGTCGTAAAAGTAAGAAAAAAGATATGGGCGATGGGATGTTATCTATGAGAACAAAACCACCTCATGAAAAAGAGTTTTTTGAGATTTTTCAGAAATTTAAATTGTCATTTAACCTACTCGCAAAATTAAAAGCTCACATCCACGATCCGAACGCACCGGAGCTTATTCATTTTTTATTTACACCACTAGCGTTAATTGTTGAAGCATCTCATGATACTAACTATGATTTACATTTGCCACAAAAAGTTGTATCACCGTTACTGACTAGGGAGGCCATCAATTTACTAATGAATTGTGTTACCAGTAAGGAAACCGAATTGTGGCATTCTCTAGGTGATGCATGGCTACTTCCAAGGTGAGTATTCCTCTATTTCTCTTTAACTGAAAACTGTGGGTGAATTCTATACTAAAAATGGACACCACCCACTAATTAAATGTGAATCATGTGCCCATACTAGTTATACTCATAAGTGTTTACTAATTTTTATTACTATCAACTCCTTATTTGTTTTTTAATTTCTAAATTTGGATTTAAACAAATTCCATTTGATAGTGTTAGTCTTACAACATAATAATTATTAAGTACTTGTAATTTAAATACGCTTATGTACAGTGTGTCCCATTTTCGATGATATTTCGGGGTTTTTCAAAATACTGTGCTACTTTTTTGTGCGAAGAACGCTGGTATAAACAAAACTTTCATAGTCCGCTACATTCCTGAGATACAGGGCGAAATTGAAAATATTGCATTTTGGGACCCCCTTTGTTTCTCCCTTATCCTTTAATGTATGGCAAAGGGAAAAATTGGTTCTTATACAGTTTTTTTACGTAGAATCCAGTGGCGTAGTCGTATTTTTACTGTAACCTGTTAATTTTTAGCTATATATAAAACTTATGGTTTTTTTAACGGAACACCCTATATACTTTTCTTGCGTTTGATTGGAAATTTTGTAAGCTTTACAAAAATATATAATACATGGTGTGTATTTTAAATAATAAATCTAAAATCTATGATTTCACAAAATCTGTGTAATAACATAGTGTGCATTATATAGCAGTCCTGAGTTAATTATACATATTAGGATATTACAAACATAGAAATTTTAAAATAGCTAAAGCAATTTTAAGGCAGAATAAAACTGAAAACCCTAACATAATATTAACTTGATAGTAACCGCTTAATAGATTTTCACCTTAAAAGCACTGCTCAAAATGGTTGCCATTTTCCCGAACGCAATGTTGACATACAGTGGTTATTCATTTTAAAGCATTTAAAATAATTATGGAACGTGTTTGCAAGTTTTAAAATGCCGCATTGGTGGCATTAAGTAGTTCATCTATTGTCCGATGACGGGTACTATAAGAAAAAGTCTAGCATGGATAGGTCAGGTGACCGTGGAGGCCATCTAATTGGTCCATGAGTACCGATCCACTTTTGCGGGAAATAATTGTCTTAAAAAGGTCGAACAATTACAGCATTATGTGCGGGCGCGCCATCCTGTTGGAAATGTATCCTGTTGAGATGAGCTAAAGTAACATTGTCCAGTAACATAGGGATAACATCTTGCAAACTTTTAAGATATCTGTTCCCTGTAAGACTGCCATAATAAATTCTGTATTCTATTTGTTGCTCCAAAATAAAACAAGATACGCTAAATACAAATCGACCCTGTAGCATATGATGATCTTCCTGGGGCCAATGCCTAGTATTATGCTTGTTGAAAATACCTGCACTCGAAAAGTAAGTCTCGTCGGACCATATTATAAATCTAGAAAAGTTATTACCAATACGAATTTGTTCCTAATACCAGTTGCAAAACAGTAAACGACGTTCTGCATCCACAGGATGCAAATGGTGAACAATTTTAATCTTGTATGGCTTAAATTTATATTTAGTCAATATTCTTTGAACCCGAGTCTTGGGAACACCAATCTCCTGCTCTACAACTTTGCATGATTGTAAAGGCGTTGCCTCTATACATGCTAAAACATTGACTTCATCCGTATCGCGATTTTCCTTATTATACTTTTTTGGTCGGGGTTGGATAAATGATTCATGTTCTACCAATTTTTTTTTTATTCGAGAAAACGTTAAAAGACAAGGTTACGTTCTTTCTGGATATCTACAAATCCAAATGATTTTTAAATAAAAAATAAATCCACATACGTCAAAAGATAAATAAGTATTCAAAAAAACCTGTTGAAATACAGTTGGGAAGCCTCGCGGGAGTTTTCATTGCTCTCTGTAAAACAAACTAACATGTCATTTTTTTCAAAATATTGATAATTTTCATTTTCAGCCATTGTAACGAATACAATATCACGCAGAGAATATAAATTTTACAACTGACAGTTCTTGACAAGCGCTTAGCAAATGATAATTTAATTGTTGCAATAATCACGGCCTAGTAATTCTAATGCTATATAATACACACTATGTTATTACGCAGATTTTGTGAACTCATATATTTTAGGTTTATTATTTAAAATACACATCATGTGTTATATATTTTTGTAAAGCTTACAAAATTTCCAATCAAGCACAAGAAAAATATACAGGGTGTTCCGTTAAAAAAACCATAAGTTTTATTTATAGCTCAAAATTGACAGTCTACAGAAAAAATACGACTACGCCACTGGATTCTACGTAAAAAACTGTATAAGAACCAACTTTTACCTTTGCCTTACATTAAAGAATAACGGAGATACAAGTGGGGTCCCAAAATGCAATATTTTCAATTTCGCCCTGTATCTCAGAATTGTAGCGGGCTATGAAAGTTTTGTTTATGTCAACGTTCTTCTCACAAAAAAATAGCACGGTATTGTGAAAACCGCAACTCTGTACCTTTACTAGTAAGTGAGATACCCCGAAATATCTTCGAAAATGGGACGCTACACTGTGTCCCATTTTGGTTGAAATTGTAGGGTATCTCGTTTGCGAGCAAAGATAGAAAGATGCGGTTTTCGCTACCCTATTCTACTTTTTCGTGAAACGAAAGATGCCACAAACATAATTGTCATAGTCCTATTAGTATTTGAGATACAGGGCGAAATTCAAAATTTGCAAATTTTAAGCGCCCCTCGTATCTGATTTGCCTTGTAAGTTATAGAAATGGTGAAAAGTGGATTTAATACAGAATTTTCCGTAGAATTTAGTGGCGTGCATGGTTTTCCCCACAAAAAGTCAGTTTCCTCGCAATAAACCAAAGTTTTGTTTTTCTAAATGGTACACCCTGTATATTTTTTATTATATAATATAGCTTATTCTCAACTTCAAAAAAATATATATTGTGTGGCACTTTTGCATTATTAACCTCAAAAATGAATGTTACCTTAATTTAACATTTTGGTGATATAGTTGGCTATGAAACCTAAACACTCAGCATAAACGCGTATTTTATTGAACGTCCAAGGTATATTTAAGTATTCAAAGGGCTACTAGATTCTTAATGCTTTATTATAAATATGTAAATACGCGATTATCCTAAATCTAAGGACTTTTACGCAGAAATTCAAAAATAATAACAAAAAATTATGCAAATTAGGTACAATAGTTTTTCAAACATATTCAAACTGGCAAATTCTTTTTAATTGGATAAAATGCATCTTACAGCTTCAGAAAAAAATATTAATGGCAATAAAACTTATAAAGAATAACAAACACAATATACCCACGTACCACACAAAATTAGAAAACACCGAACGAGTTTCAATAGTTACGCTATCATCCTCAGCGATCGACCGCTGAGGATCATAGCTTAGCTATTGAAACGCGTTCGGTGTTTTCTAATTTTGTGTGGTGCGTGGGTATATTTTGTTTGTTACAGATTCTGGCACAGTTCCAGTGTTCCAGATTTTTCCAGTCATAAAGAATACTTTATATCTAAATTCTAAACGTAATTAACCTGTCAAATTTGATTAAAATTATTTTTGTGCAAGAATAGTATTGTTTGTTCATTGTGCAAAATATGGCAGAAAATCAAAATTTTGAAAACCTTGAAAAATATGATATGCTGATTTGCTTTGGTCAGAGTAATGAGAACGCCGATGCAGCAATAAATTTGTATTTTAACAGGTAAATGTAGTTTCCATGGTGTTAATTTTGATTGTTAAGTAACTTTACATCTATGTAGATTTGCAGAACGGAGACAACCTAGTAAAACCACGTTTTATGGATTAAAAAGAAATTTAATGAATTATGAATAATTTTTTAAACCCAGGTCAAAACAATATAATAAAGAAAGTCGAGAGAATAATGAAGTTTCCGTTTTAACCAGTGTGGAGGCTAATCCTATAAGTCCTTGCATTGGAGTTTCGAAAACAAGAATCCAAAGAATACTTCGCAACCATAAATATAAACCATATAAATTTAAACTTCTTCAACATCTACATCCTGTCGACGCTAAACGTAGGTGAATATATTTTACAATTGGTACCCAACTTGGGAAGAAATGTCTTATGGTCAGACGAGGCACATTTTAGCAATGTAGGTGTTTTAAACAGGCACAATAGCAGATTCTAGTCTCAAGAAAATCAACACCAAATATTCCACCAAAGACAACAAGGGCGATTTGGACTAAACGTTTCCTGCTTTATAGTAGGACCAAAAATAAAATTTTACATTTTCCAAGGGAACTTATCCGCTCCTAAATATTTGGACATTTTAGAAATGGTTGTGCCTGAATTATTAGATGACATTCCTTTACCTCGCTTGAACCAAATTCATTTCCAACACGATGGAGCCCCATCTCACAATGCGCAAATTATACACTTGTTTTTTTGTAAAAAAAATTGGTAATAGAAGGATTGGAACTAATGGGCCGATAAGATGGCCTCCTAAGTCTCCGGATTTGTCACTCTTAGATTTATTTTTATGGGGTTACTTGCAAAATAAAATATACCAAACTCATTTAGATAACATTGAACGTTTGACAAATGCAGCGAGAAGCTTTCACCCTAGTATTATGCTTAATGCCATAGAACGCATTGGAAGAGTGTGTGAAGCATGTATAAGACCGAATGGTCATCAGTTCGAACATCTCTTTTAGTAATTTATATTAGGCTTGTAAAGTTGTAGGTATTATGTTTAGTTTTTAATTTTGTGTTTTTGCATAAAACTTCCTAATCCTTAACTTTGTTTTTTCATATCATATCATCAAAATGTTAAATTAACGTAACATTCATTTTTCATATATATATATATATATATATATATATATATATATATATATATATATATATATATATATATATATACGGTGCCAAAACGTCATGCAACGTAAGATTGTGGCTTCGCTGTTGATTTTTCATTAAAATCATTTATACAAAGGTTATATGGTTCCAATACGTGCACAACTTAAACATATTTTAGCACCTACGGGTGATTCGTAAAAGTGGGGGGGGGGTATCAACTTTTTATTTTAAATGGAACATTCTGTATATCATTACATTTTTGGATAGCCTAATGAATAAGCTTTTCAACGATGTATATATTGGTACATTTAAAATACAGCGTTGCCAAGTTATTTAACGAAAATGCATTTTTTCCTGAATGTAAGGTTAGCAATAAAAATTAATTCTTGGTTTATTATTTAAGTTGAGACAAATTAGTTCAGGGATATAATTAAGCTAGGTATAGGCTTTGAAAAGATGTAAACGTTTTATTGATATATTGAATAGGGGAGAGAAGGCTCCGTGTGAAACTTTAGCATGTTCAACGTACATCAAACTTTTATCTAAATACATTGACACGGCTAAAATTTGTAGTTTTTAAAATATTTCCATTTTTTAAATTTTTCTATAATTATTTTATAACGTAACGATTTAATAGAGTGCCATGATTTAAAAACAATAAAACAAAATTTGAATATGTTAATCAGTTGTATTTTAACTTGATTTCTTTCAAAACTACTTTTTCACTACATTTGTATTTAGAAGAAAACTTGAATTAAGAGAAGTTAACTCTAAATTTTAAAATGAAACATACGAAGAACGAATTAATTAAAATGATTTACATAATAGTAGAAGCCCAAGGTAATTGTTTACTTGCTTCTAGAATTTATAAACAAAAATTTCCCGATACCCGTTGTCCAGATGAACGAGTTCTTGAAAATTTAAAATGTAGATTTGAGGAAACAGGATCGATTGCATGCATATAAAAAGAACAATTCTCCAAAATGTAAACAACGAGGAAACTCAACTAGTGGTGCTTCAAGCTATACAAGAAAAGCCTCAAATAAGTATTAGAAAAATTGCAGTGGAACATGATTTACAGAAATCAACAATATGCAATATAATTAATGAATATAAATATCATCCATACAAGATCTAACTCCACCAGGCATTGGATGAACATGATTTTGAAAATAGATTATATTACTGTCGTTGGGGATTGCAACAACCACATAATTTTTTTAATATAGTTATGATGACAGACGAATCTACATTTATAACAATTATTTTGTAAATAGACATAATCGGCATTATTACGCCATGAAAAATCCACATATAATTAGATACAGAAACATTCAGCATCGATGGAGTCTCAATGTTTGGGCTGGTATTATTGGCAACAGATTATTTTTTGGAAAACAATTTAAATGCAGTAAATTATTTAAATTTATTGCGAACCAACGTGCTACCATGGATTGAAGAGAACATCCCATTCGCTAATGAGGAAACGTGGTTCCAACAAGAGGACGCTCCCGCACATTCGGCTCGTGATGTAGGGGAGTTTTTAAATCAGCAATTTCCTGATCATTGTATAGGTCGTTATGGGCCTATCAGGTGGCCAGCCGTCACCCGATCTGACTTTCATGGACTATTTTTTATGGGGCTACATTAAAAATGAAGTTTATAGAAACATTGCCGACTACTACAGAAAATATGATGGAAACAATTCAACAAGCGTTTCGTAATGTAACCCAACAAATGTTGCATAATTTACAACGTTCCTACAGACAACGATTGAATCAATGCAGTGAGTTCTTGTTAATTATTTGTTTATTATTTCAATATTACATTGTTTAGTTTATTGTTAAAAATATTTAATAAAATTAATTATTACTATTACTATGGTGACTTGAAATCATGGCACTCTATTAAATCGTTACGTTACAAAATAATTATAGAAAAATTAAAAAAATGAAAATATTTTAAAAACTATAAATTTTAGCGTATCAATGTATTTAGATAAAAGTGAGGTCTTTAAGAGTACTATTCGCCCATATCAAAATGTACAGGGTGTTCCATTTGAAATAAGAGAATTGATGTACGTTAAACATGCTAAAGTTTCACACGGAGCCTTTTCTGGCCTATTCAATATATCAATAAAACGTTTACATCTTTTCAAAGCCTATACCTAGCTTAATTATATCCCTGTTCTAATTTGTCTCAACTTAGATAATAAACCAAGAATTACTTTTTATTGCTAACCTTACATTCAGGAAAAAAATACATTTTTGTTAAATAACTTGGCAACGTTACTTTTTATATGTACAAATGTTTACATCGTTGAAAAGCTTATTCATTAAGCTATCCAAAAATGTAATGATATACAGGGTGTTCCATTTAAAATAAAAAAGTTGATACCTCCCTACTTTTACGAATCACCCTGTATGTGCTAAAATATTTTTAAGTTGTGCACGTATTGGAACCATATAACTTTTGTATAAATGATTTTAATGAAAAATCAACAGCAAAGCCACAATCTTCCGTCGCGTGACGCTTTGGACACCGATATATATATATATATATATATATATATATATATATATATATATATATATATATATATATACACAGTGCGGTCATTTAATATGGCAACTTTATTTCTGTGATAATTTTCCGAAAAATCCTAAGACCCATCCATTTTTATTTTTGAATGGCCACATTTTGACTCATCGGAGAAAAAAACTGGTACCAAAATTCAAAGATTCAAGTCTCAAGATTGCGCTATTCTTGCAACAGAATTACTATTATTACAACAAAACACATCTGTAAACATTAAAAACTGAACATTTAATTCGACAAAAGTAACAAAACAACATTTAACGGAGGTGTTCGAACTTGAAATCCACGAACTTTTGACACCTAAGAAGTATACTGGCAATTCCGAAGAACGCTCTGGATTGTTTCTGCAATAATATCTCTAATTTCGCTACGTATTCGATGTTTTAGGTCCTAGGGCTTGTAGGACCTTTTTAAAAAGGCTTAGTGTGCGAATTCTTTCGCAAATTCTGCAAAATATTGCAGTATATACAGATATTTGCGCATTTTCTGAAGTTTCCATACGACCTCTATAGTATGATTTAAAACTTCACAGATCTCATGCAATTAATTTTCACTTCATATTACCACATCCCCTTAAAATCAAGAGTGTCGATTATTGCCTTTGACATTTGTCATATTTATTTAATTGGTTTGAAGTTAAATTATAAATTACTTAAGCAATCACAAGTTCAATTTAATTATTAAAAGTGAGAAAATGGTTCGACATTTAACCGAAAGGCAAAGAATTGAAATTTTGATTTTGAGAGGATGTGGTAATATGAGGTGAACATTAGATGAGGTGTGTGAAAGTTTCAATAATAAGTACCCGAACAATCCAATCGCAAAATCGACGATCGCTAAAATTGAACATAAATTTCAAGACCTGGAGCACGTAAAGGATCGTCCTAGAGGTCGTCTGCCAATTTCGGAATATATCCAACTAAATATCTTATTGGATTTGCATGAAAATCCGCACACTGGTTCTAGAGCACTTGCGGCTGACCATCAGATTAGCAAAACTTCCGTCCTAAGTTATCTTAAAAAAAAACTCAAATGACACCCTTATAGGATGGTTCTAACACAAGAACTGAATGATGACGGCCCTGATCGTAGAATAGAGTTCAAGTGACGAAATGATAAACAGATGCAACAATGATCCAAATTTTCAGAACCATGCAGTATTTTCAGATGAAGCTACGTTTCATTTGAATGGTAGTCAATCGGCAAAATTGTCAATACTGGGCCCCAAACAATCCACACTGGATGGAAGTACCCACAAAAATTGAACGTATGGGCAGTAATTGTGGGTAATAGGGTTTTAGGCCCATTCTTCATGGATGGGTCTCTAACGGATCCCAAGTATTTGGATTTTTTAAGAAACGATTTAGTTTCTGCTCTGGCGGAAAATGTTAACGACCCAGATATACCAAACGACATCTTATGGTACCAGCAAGATGGGGCACCTGCACACATGATTTATTGGTCCGCAATTGTTTAAACGAAATATTTCCAAAGATGGAATGGAAGGAGTTTTATTGAATGGCCGGAGCGATCACCAGATATTACCCCGTTTGATTTCTTTTTAAGGGGTTATCTTAAAAGCAAAGTGTTTGTGAATAGGCCTTATACTGTCGAAGAGTTAAAACAACAAGTACATACTGAAATTCGAGTTATCACTGCAGAAACAATCGAGCACGTTTTACAGAACTTCCAGTATAGGATTGCTCTGTGTCAAGAAGTTCGTGGACTACAATTCGAACATCTGCTTTAAATGTTACTTTGTTCGTTCTGCTGAATTAAATGTTGTTTTGTTATTTTTGTTGAATTAAAAGTTTTTAATCTTTATCTATGTGTTTTGTTGTAATAATAGTAATTCTGTTGCAAGAATAGCGCAATTTTGAGACTTGAATCTTTGAATTTTGATACCACTTTTTCTGTAAATTATCAATTGCATTGCAATACTTTTACACATCGCCATTTTTAGAATTTCACCCCTTATCCAAATATGATGTAAAAACATGGTTGCTATTTAAAAAAAGTTGCGATGACGTCATAGCTCTTTTAAATATGGCGAGAAAAAGTTTCCGATGATTCAAAATGTGCGCATTAAAAAATTAAAATCGACAGGTTTTAGAATTTTGTCGGAAAACTACCACAGAAACTAATATTTCCAAGTCGCCATATTAAATGACCGCACTGTATATATTTTGAAAGCTGAGAGTAAACTCTATAATATAATAAAAAAATATACAGGGTGTTTCATTTAGAAAAACAAAACTTTGGTTTATTGCGAAGAAACAGGGTTTTTATGGGGACGGCGAATCAGTTACGAGCGGTGCTTAAAATGTGCAAATTTTTTATTTCGCCCTGTATCTCAAATACTAAGAGAACTGTGACAATTCTGTTTGTGGCATCTCTCGTTTCACAAAAAAGTAGAACAGGGTCGCGAAAACCGCATCTTTCTATCTTTGCTCGCAAAGATAGAATCTCAACTAAAATGGGACACCCCGTATAAGTATAAGTAGGTGGATAAATGGTTATAATTAATTAATCTGTTCTATTGTTGATACTATGTTTTTGTAGGGATCAATGGAAAGGTAGCGTTTCACCCTACCATCCAGAGTTTATGGATGGTTGGACACCTGAACACCCCGTGATGGATGAACTGGAATCACTTCCGCAAAACAAGCAATATCGAGATGCTCATAACGACGGACATTACAGTAGCGACTATAATGAGTATGAGGGAAATCAAGATAATATGTTTATTTATGACAGTAGGCCTCCTAAAATTGAACCAAACTTAAGTGCCAGAAGTGACATATCGGCTGATTCGATTGAACGAAATGGTACAGACGATAGAGGTTTCTCAAGAAACCAAGATAGCTGGTTGGATAATTTACAGGCTCGAGGTGCAGCTGTAATACAAGTGACTTATCCCCGAACAGCAAATAACGACAAAGAATTAACAGTTGTTAGAGGCGAATTTTTAGAGGTTTTATTTATTATTTGTATTAGGATTTTTACTTATAAAGTTGATAGGTTTTAGATGATAGCCGTAAATGGTGGAAGGCTCGTAACAGTAGAGGACAGGTAGCTCATGTTCCACATACAATAGTTACACCTTACCAATTAGGTGGTAATGCTAATGACAAAAACGATGATATATTTAACAATCCTTTGTACACTCATTACAATCGAAATCAACACCGACAGGTAAATACCGTTCATTAAAAATGTTTGTTGCATAATTTGGGATTGGTAAAATTAGTTCCTAATAAATGTGACGATACATTTTTTATGATTTTCATTTTTGGCAGACTCACTGCTTATCAATGAAATTTCTAACCTGTAAAGAGATCAATATTAATTCCTGCAATTGTAAATTAAGGGTAAAACAGTTGTAGTGACATTGTTGTAAAATTAAAGTTAGAAAGAATCTAACATCTTTTTAAAATACAGCGAGAAGTCTGAACAAAGAAACAAACATTATCACGAACGAATGCTTTCAAATTTTTTTTTAATCACACCAGGATCTACCGTTAGTTATATCGGAAACTGCCAGAGCAAAAGTATAAAGCCTTTGTCTAAAAGAAAACTAACTCTAAACCAGATTATTTACGCCTGTAAATATTTTTAATTTGATGTACAGGGTCGTAACTATGTTAATTCAAAAGAGAGTAATTTATAATGATATATAGGTCCATATTGTTTGCTATGCCTATCCCCAAAAGACGTGATAAAAATTTCTTGCTTCCTGAAATATTATCTGATTCTGTGTAAATGACCACACTTACACAAGTTCTATCGAAAATTGCCTAAAAAAATATCACTCCTATTTAAACATCTAAAATACCGAAACTACCACCGAGTTCGGTTCCAATAGCCGTATGTTAGTTTTGGCGAGAACTGTCTACAACGGCATAAACTATTCTTCATTGACATTCGAATACGTCTAGCTTGTTTGCATTGCTCTATTATCCTTTGTTCGAGGTGATTCTCGTTTTCAATTACGACTGAGTAGACCACTGACTTTAAATATCCCCAAAGAAAAAAATCTAAGGGGTTGAAGTCGGGAGAACGAGGAAGCCACGTAACTGGACCGCCACGGGTTATCCACTTCACGGGGCAAACTAAATTTAGATGATTTCAAACTCGCACCCAAATGGGGAGGTGCTTCATCATGCATAAACCAACTTTGTAATCTAATTGCATATACCACATCATGTAGAAGATTTAAAAGACAGTTTTCCAAAAACTTCAAGTATGTTTCACTATTTAGCACTACAAAAGACCAATCCAAAATTTGTTTTGAAATCTTGCCTCAAAATAAGTATGGAGATCTTCGTCTTCCCAAACGTGAAAAGGCGGCTTCATCGGGAAGAAAATTTGTTGAAGGAAATGACAGTCTTGTTGTACTTCGAATTGCATCCATTGGTAAAAAGTTAATCGGGGTTGAAAATCTTCCGCTTTAAAAGCTTGAAGACGTTGTAAATGATATGGCTTTAACAACTGCTCATGCAAAATTTCCAATACACTACTCGTAGGTATATTTTCCATCAAAATCTCTTCTGGTACTAATTCCTTGACATGGAGATTTTCGTCCGCCCAAACGTGTAAAGCCGGCTTCATCGGTGAACAAAATTTGTTGAAGGAAATGACAGTCTTCTTGGACTTCGAGTTGCATCCATTGGTAATAATTTAATCGGGGTTGAAAATCTGCTTTAAAAGCTTGAATATGTTGTAAATGATATGGCTTTAACAACTGCTCACGCAAAATTTCCAATGAACTACTCTTGGGTACATTTTCCATCAAAAAGAGTCTCCTGATACGAATTCCTTGGTTGGCGGACACACTAATTAAAACACGCTCTTCTGCATCTGCATTCCTAGTGGTGCGCTTTCTGCTACAGTCAGCACTTTTTGGCAAAAATGTGCTATCTTCTCTTAAACGTTGATGCAATCGAGAAAATAATTTTTTGGAAGGGGTTTGACGATTTAGGAATGCTTCTTGGTAAAGTATGAGAGCTTCACGACTTCAATCATTTGCTTTGCCGTACATGAAATTCATTTCGGCCATTTCAGAAAATGTGTACACTCTGTCATAACGTAATAACAAAACTTTAAATTGAATATTAATGATCACGATAAAAACATTTTGCAACTAAAAGTGAAGTCAACATGACTAATTGTCAACAATATTTAATTGTCACCCTGAAGTTGCAAAGCCTCCTTTGACTAATTTACTTCGTTGAATTAATTTATTCTTTTAAATAACAAATTGCGTAACTATTTTCAAATGGGTTTTTCTCGAAAACGGTTAATCTGGTAGAATTCTTCAAGAATACCTTTTTGAAGAAAAACTAGCTGAAAAAGCTAAAACCATTAGAAAAATTTATAAAAAAATTGGGGAAATCAAAAATAATGTAAAAGAAGATTTTGCAGGTGCACTGTATCGCCGACTCTGACAAGAAATTTTGTTGACCGATACCGTAAAAAAAATTCTTATATCAATAGTAGTTAAATTACCAAAATTAAAAGATTGGCGTCCTGCGATATAAAACAAAAACCATCTTTTGGTCACCACCTTTAAAGCGCCATAGCTTTGTCGAAGCATTTCCGAACCTACGTTATAATATAAAAAAAAATTACTTATTTTTTGTATATAATGACCACCTGAAGTTTGGCATATGAATTTCCGGACACCCCGTATATTGCTCACTATGGGTGATAGTGGGCAACCCATCGCCAAAATTTACAATTTGTCTTTTACTTGGAAGTATGTTGTTCTAATGCAGATTGTCAGAAGTTCCATTATTGTGTTTACCGAGAGTTGCGTGCGTTGTTCTAACGTTTCGTCGTCTTCCAGTCTGCCCCTTATGATAGTTAGTGCCTCTTCGGTGGGCACATTTGTGAATAGGCTGACGACGTCGAAGCTTACCAGTATATCTTCGTGGTTGGGTTGGAAGTTCCTGATGGTTGTTTGAAAATACATGCTACTTGAAAACTGTAATTTTATTAATATTCTGACTTATTACCATATAATTTGAGCAATTATTTATTTGTGAGCGACAATAAGAAATTTGGATTTAAATATTGGCCTTAACTTTACAACAACATGGAGGTGATTTCGTTTATTGATAGACTTTTCGATGATTAAGAAGTTGTAAACTCAGTAAAAGTAGTACAAAAAGTAAAATTGACTCGTTCTAAAGGTAATCTTGTAATTCGAAACATGAATTTATTTTGATACATATAACGATATATTGTCAGAAATGTGTTGCACGGAGAATTTTATTTTGCGCATGTACTAATTCACTTGTTTGCCTACATGGTTTATTAAGCATAATTTTGTAAGTGAATTTTAGATGCACCACCCTTATTATAATAATACTGCATTGTAATGTATTATTAAAGTAAAAAGTTTAGCTACCTGTCTAACCGTTTTATATTTCGAAAACTATTGGGCCGCTTTTAATTAAACAACTTGCATCATAATCGATATTTATTTGTGTGTATGTGAACATAATTTGATATTTTTTGTTACATTTAACTAAGTACTAGGGCGAAATATATTCAAGAAAACACCATTTTTCACACCACTCTTCGCGCAAGACCAATCTTTATGAATTAATAATTAAAACACTAATTAATGGATGGCCTTTATTTTTAGGTATATGCCACGCTGGTGAACTCCCTTATTCTAAGCGTTATAAGCAATAATTTTACAGGATGCTGTACAATAAAACCAATGAATACGGAAAGATCGGCTTTTTCTTAATTTATATAATTGCTAACCAAGGGATAGAATTTAATATTTCGTTGAACAAGGATAACGTCTAACCACACGTAGAGGTAACAGGGGAAGAAAATCCAACGCGCGACTTTATGTCGTCTCTACTGACAAATCGCAATTTATATAGTGTGGCAAAATGGTTTCATGTATTAACGCATGCATTTTTAAGTAGGAACGTAATATTAAAGTTGCAATAAAAGGGGAAATTTCTAGATCTCAAAAACTACTTTTTTCAAATTACATAATAAATACATTTATGTACAATCATCGCTATCTTCTTTGCCATCCTCCTCAATGTCCTGAAAATCGTTATCATCATCATCATTGTCGTCGCCTAACGTCTACTAAATTTTCCTTTTCTCTGTCACAATTACTCCAAACGATATTTGGCACAGTTTCTAATGTTAACTTGCAAAGTTCCAAAACGTCCTTTATTTTTAACGTTGTGTTTCCTTTGCAACTCTATTTTTGACATAAGCTCATATCAGTTAATTGGATTAAATTCACAGTGGGCAACTGGAAGCCATAACATTTTAACACTGTCTCCTCGTAATTCTTTAACCACTTTTTCAAGCAAATATTGTTTTTTATAATTATACATACGAGATAATTCCAAAAGTGAAGCCCTCGTCATTTCGTTAAATGAATTGAATTGCTCTGGTAACGAAACTTTTCGTTTGTTCAACCTATCAATTATGTTTTGTTTTCTCCAGGCGGTTCTTGTATTTCTAAAATTCTTCATAATGCTGTTTATTCATTTCGGCATGGTAACCAGATGAACCTTTTTTTTCGAACGAAGCATTTGGTACAACCTGCCAAAAAGCCGTTTTCTTTGCCAATATCCAATGTAATCATAATTGTTCCTGGAATTAATCAAAACTCGCGCGGTTTTCTGGAGTAACAAATTCCACTCAACTAAATTTTCAGTAAAAAAATATACTATCCCGTTTCTTTACACCTTTTAATCGAACATAAATATTCAGTTCTTTTAGCATCTATTGTAATAGCTTCCATCCAGATTGGCCTGTTCTCTAGCTTTTTATAAATAAAATTCGTTCCTTTCACTCATCTTTTTAATGTGGTGGTACATACTTGTGGAAAATCCGAACACTCGTCTGTCAACCTTTGATGTAGCTCGACTATGGTTGGAAAAAATGTAATATTTGTCTTCGTATAACGCCATTTAGAAAAACATTGATATCTAGTTTCGGTCTACCACTTCTTGACCGCCGCCCCTGACACTGTACCAGTACTATTTGCTCCTTCTTCAATTGATACCCTTACAACACTTCTTTCACTAATCCCCAAGCATTCCGCAGTACGCATTGTAACTTAATTAAGAATAATTGCGTTTACGTCATTTTTTTTTCGCTTCGAAGAAAGCTTTTACCTTTAGAACAATCTGTTTAACTTCGGCGGACATATACTTAGGCATTTTTCTTTTTAGTACGAAGCTGCTACGATATGCGTATATGCTCGTGCTCATATATATCATATATATATATATATATATATATATATATATATATATGTACATAATATTTTGGCTCACTAACAAATAATATATTGACTTAAATTGAAGGTACAAACATGTGTACACATTCACGCGCTATAGTACATGTGTGCTAGATTAAAAACGGTTGCAGTTTGCCATCCTTATTTAATAACAGCACATTTTTCAAAAGCGCATAATCGTATAATCACGAGTATATTTTAAGAAAATATTTTTACATTTATATTATTTAGGCGATTCCTTAATGTTATGACTTCACGTAGTGACAATTGGTCATGTTTGCCTGTTTGGGCTGTTTACAAGCAAATGAAAACAATTTGTTACAATTTCTGTTTGGTAATAGCTTCAGAAGGAATCGAACTACCTAATTCTCGAGATTTATTGATTTGAATTTTTTTTTTATGATTGTGGATCTGAACAGGCTAAATTAGGCCTATCGTGCTAAAGCACTCAGGAACATTTAGGAGGATGGATAGAGGGATAATGAATTGCCAATAGATGCCTATGAACAGCTACCTTAAATTTTCTCGTATCATAAGTGAGAGGAAAGCAGGGACTAGGGAGATCATTCCAGAGTTTAGAAGCCGTGTTGAAAAATGTGGATTGCGCCCGTTTGGTACAAGTGAAGATTTTTACTGCATACTGATGATGTGAATGAGCGAACCGAGTGTTTCTCGCAAAGATAGCCCGAGATGGTATCAAAGAATATAATTCAGTAGCACAATAGCCGTTGTAATAACGATAATACAAAGAAAGAACTGAAACCATCCTTCTATGCTCAAGGGACTGTATGTGAGAAGTTAAGGACGGGTCATTTATAAGCCTAATCGCTCTCTTTTGAATACGATCAACGATATCGAGAGCGTATTGGGGAGCACTAACCCAGAGGTGAGAATTATATTCCAGATGAGGCCGAATTTGGGCCTTATACAGCAGAAGGAGTTGTCGAGAGGTAAAGTACTGCTTAGATCTGTACAAAAAGCCTATTTTACGAGCAGCTGTTTTGGTAGCTGACAGAAGATGGTCAACCCATGAGAGATTTGAAGATACAGTCATACCCAACAGAGTAATAGAGTCTGAAAACTTAAGAACTGAGCCATTCATACTTACAATAGGAAATGATCGATCTTTTTGGCGGGCATAAGGCAACACTGAGTTTTGTTAGCATTAAATTTAACTAGATTATTGCTTCCCATTCGAGAATACGTTGAATGTCTTTGTTGATTGAATTTGCCATTTCAGCTTTAATTTCTTGATTTGACATAGAAGGTGGATTATCACTATGAGTAGACTGAGATGAACTACAGTGAAGAGTGCTATCGTCAGCAAAGCAATGGATGGGGTTAGTTGTTGAAGAAATAAGGTCATTTATGTACATCAGAAAAAGTGTAGGCGCTATAACGGATCCCTGTGGTACGCCCGCGTTAATGCTAACTTCTTTTGAAAAAAGCCATCAACTACGACACGTATTCGTCTTTTATCAAGGAAACTAGAAACCCAGTTGATGAGCGTATCATTTAACCTAAACGAGGTGAGTTTGGCAAGTAAACACTTATGCCAAACTTGGTCAAATGCCTTTGAGATATCTAAAGCGACTACAACTGTTTCACCGGACTGCTCTACTGTATTGTTCCAAACTTGGGTCACATATGAAAAAAGATCGCCTGTTGAACGACTTTGCCTAAACCCACATTGGTGGTCACTAACGAGTTTGTTAGTTTCAAGGAACGTGAGGAGTTGCTTATTGATGAGTTTTTCCATGATTTTAGACAAAATGGAAGTGATGGCAATTGGTCGGTAGTTTGAGGGATCGGTCTTATCACCTTTTTTGGGAATAGGTTGAACATTTGCTAACTTCCATGATGAAGGGAATTCCCCAGAAGACATAGAGATCGTATAGAGCTTAGATAGGACTGGTACTAGTTCGGGGGAACATTTATTTAAGACAATAGCTGGGATACCGTCTGGGCCAGTCGCCTTATTGAGATCAAGCCTACTTATGATCGATTCCAAGAGCTTGTACCGAAAATGAATTGGTTTCATAGCGTATGAAGAAGAGTTGACTTGGGGCACATCTTTTCCAGAATCATTGAGACACGAGTTTGATGCAAACAAATCCACAAAAACGTTGGCTTTGTCTACAGAATCAGCAACTACCGATCCGTCAATAGATGTCAGGGGGGGGGAAATGAAGATGTTCCAAAGTTTTTACTAACGGCTTTACGACTCCCTAAAGGACATGTAGCTAGTTCATTGCATTTCCGTTGTTCGAACAACTTTTTAGTTTTAGTGATGACACTTTTGCAGATATTTCTAGCACCAACGTATTCTACATGACTGTCAACCGATTTATTAGATTTCCATTTAATGTAACATTTATTTTTAAAGATATTGCATCAGCACAAGCCTTATTGAACCAGGGTTGGGAAAGTGAATGACCTATACGGTACTGTTTTTGGGAATGTATAACTCCATTCCCATGAGGATGACTTCAGATACTGAAAGAGCGATGTCCGAAGAAGAGGACGACTTAAAACAATATTCACGCCATGGAAAGGTTGCAAAGAAATCCGTAAATCACTCCATCGAGCTGACTTAAAACACCACAAGGTTCTATCGGTTTTGCGAACAACAGTGGAATTAGGTACAGTAGAAATGATTTTTATTAGACAATGGTCGGAAAGACCTAAAGGCGAAAGAACGGAAGTTTTATAAACAAGAGGGTTTGATGTAAGAAAGAGATCTAGAAGATGTGGAGTATGGTTAGGGTTATCAGGATTCTTGTGGGTTCAGAAATCATTTGTGTGAGATCACATGAAATAGCAAATGTTTCTGCACTATGACCAGCGGGATTTGTAGTAGATGAAAATTGAAGCCAATTAGAGTTATGAACATTGAAATCGCCTACAAATGAGATATCGCAAGATGGAAACTGAGACAGGAGATAGTCAACTTTCATACTAAGGTAATCGAAGAAGTCTTGAAAGTTGCTGTCATTAGGAGACCTATAAATGCAACAGTAGAATTTCACAAAATTAGGACCAGAATGTTTAAACCAAATCACGTCAAAATTTTTATTTTCTAAGGAAGAAACCCTCTTGCAAGCAATTCTGTCGTTGATGTAGGCACATACGCCTCCTTTATATCGAAAGTTAGAGTGAAGGTGGTATTGAGGAAACTGCAAGTCGGGTGACTCGGGGCTTTCAGAGGAGACTTGTGTTTCAGATAGAAACAAAATATCAGGTTGTAGTTGTTCAAGATGTTGGTGAATTGCATTAAGATTAGACCTGATACCGCGGATGTTGCAGTAGTGAATCAGAAAGTTGATACTTTCGATGACCGAGGTCGCTTGGGTCCTGCCGTTCCGGACATCCTAATGGGGCAGGATTCTACGTCCGGAATTTATAACCCTAGAAACCACAGCCATCTTATTTTTTAATTTGAGACTTTTAATCCGATAGGAAGACAGTAAGGGCGAGAAGGAAGAATAAGGATGAGAATTGATTAAGGATGATGGAAAAGGCAACCGGCAGCCCTTACCGAGCTCAGAAAATCGGAGACCCAATATTAAGGAGCCCATGGTAAGGGTGGTGGTACCTCCCCGGCTGGCATGGAGTATACATGCCTACCACCTTTAAAATTGAAATTGAAGGTTTAAAGTCAACAGTGTTGAAAAATGATACGATTTATAGTACCTTTTTGTAAATAAAATTCAATAGTTTTAAAACTACGCCAATGAAACGCTTAGAATTTAGATATTTTAACAATAATAATATATCAATTGTTAGGTAGCAAAAATTTTAGGTAAATCGGTGAAGTTACTAAACTTTTTACTTTGATAGTAGATGAGATTAACCCACAGTTACTTTTCAGTGGACTAAAATGTGCATTTTTTAAATAAATAGATGGATTCTCTAATATTAATGACATTGCTAATGTATGCACTCCATCTAAGAAATATTTAATTTGACACGTTTTCTTTATTTTTACTTCACACCTACATGTGTCGTGTATTATAATATTTTCGAAATGTACGTTGTGACCCCTTTGTAGTGTGAAGGGTATGAGATACGTTTTTGCCGAAATTTAAGGATAACATACTTTGATCTAGTTAATACTTAATTACTGACATACTAGATTAGATTAGTTTGGTTATTGACATCCAGAATCTCTTGCAATATACACAATTGCATTTTCTGCTTATGAAATGGTGACAATGAATAAACCGTTGGTTAGTAATGTAATACAATTTGAACACCAAGGTCCCAATAAATTACCTTGTGGTTCCCCACAATGCACAGATTTTAGCTCACGTTAGGTATTATTGACTATTACATAGAATGCGTTTATATTAAACACGTTGGAATGCTATATGGCTCTAGTTTTTTGACTGAAGATCGTGAGAAGATGAAAGATATTCATTTGCGTAACTCGCGAAAGAACATGGTGTATTGTGACTGTTAGTTTTCATAATATTTATATAATTAGCTCAACCGTTTTGTCTAAAACTTTTACTGCGTAAACGACCTTGACTCTGACTAATATTCAAGTGATATTGACCTTGAGATGATACGTACGCGACCTGTCTGAGAAATTCCTAGAAATCCTTTGGTACAACAAGGTTGGATAAGCGACCTTGGGATAATCATTAAAAAGGAAATAAAGAAACCCATTTGTGAAGAGGGCTATATGGACGGTCTACTGGCTTGTATTTTCGGTACCAATTTAAACTAAAACTACTGCATTTTATTTTAACTTGTAAAAAGCATTGAATAGACTATAATTATTTTATTAGTATACTTTTTTTAATAAAATATTTGCTTTTAGGACCCTGAACGTTTTAGTGGGGAACGAAGTCCTGATCATCCACCAAATTCGCCATCAGCCCAAGCAGATTGGGTTAAATCAGAAAGGCTTGGTAAGAAAGGGGAATTCCGTTATTTCTAAGATTTTGTAGTTGTTTGCTGTAATATTTGTAAACTTTTGTTTGTGCAGTTGTCTCTTGCTTGCTTCTTGTACAAAAAGTTTTATTTATGACATTTTTTTTCTGTAATTTGTATATTGTTACTGTAAAATTGTTGTTCAATTATTCACATCTAACTATAATTGATGAATTTTTTTTATTTTTTAAATCATACTAAATTATTATATTTGAAATTAAAAATTGGTAGTATTTTTTTACAGTAGATGATTATCTTGTTTATATACTAACTGAAACGAAAATTAAATGTTTATATTTTACTAAAATAAAGGATTGTTCATAATTGCTTTTTTGTACGTGTGCCCGCTTTTTTGTTGGCTGTTTGCTTTCCCAGTGTTTTGTTTTTTGGGTGCCCCTTACTTGATGCCAAATGTTTGAATAATAAAAAAACAATGGTATAATGCAATTGTGGTTATTTTAACAGTACATTAAAGGATTACGAGGAGTACCGTGTTTAATAAGTAAGATCTGCTATACCGGATGCTTAAATTTTATAAAACATTTTTTACAACTGTTACATATTCAAAGCAGATTTGCCAATTACACTTTTTTGTAATCTAATTTTATCTTGTGAATGTTATACCATTGAAACTTGTGGTAAGTATTCCGAACATTGTAATCCACAAGCTTATCTAGTAGATAGGTGCTTTTACATTGTCTAACAAACGTTCATAACTAATACAGAATATGGAGCACCCCCACCTCCTCCTCCACCACCACCACCACCTATATTACCATCATTCGAAACAATTCAACTCAACGATTCACCAAAATCGCCGTTAAAACGAACCGCTTCAATAAAATCAACAAATAGCGATAAAATGCAAGATGAACTCAATCTTGTATTAAGCCTTTACCGTGATAATAAGAAAAACTTTGATATTACATCCACACCGGTAATTTATATAAATCAAAAGTCAAATCCATCTGAAGTGCAAGAATGGTTGGTAGCCAAGAAATTTTCGGAAGAGGTATGTTATAAATTTAAAGGTACATCCGGATATCAACTATTAGGATTGTCAATTCAACAACTGGAAAAGCTTTGTGGTGCCGCAGATGCAAAACGATTGGCTTCACAAATCAAAGTACAGAAAAGCGTCTCAGGGGTAAAATTCAAAATACAAAATGTAAATTACACTAAAGATTTTTTTTTCAGTATCAGACTATAAGATCTACAGAACTGAAAGCGATTTTAGCCAAAGTAAGGCAAAAAATTGAAACGCCTGAATGAAAGTGTATTATTAAATTGCTGTATGTATATAATAAACATTTGATTAAGAAAAAAATACCTTATATTGTGTATACGATTCTGTTTTGCTCTTTTCAATGAACTAGTCACTAATAATTAAATGTTACCTAAGTAGCACTTTATTTTAGTCAATATTTGCTAAAATTGTAATAATTTGCTATTTTATTACATATATAAAAATATACAATGTTGAAATTTCACGTAATTTTGTCATGTGAAAATTTGGAGAAAAAAAAACGATTGAGGTTTATAATTGTATTCTTCCTGTGTTCTCATTTTCCTCCTTATCACCTCCAAATGCGGAAGTCCGAACGAACCAATCGCATCGTTTTTATTGGTATAGGTACTGATGTTCCACGGACCCGACTTATTGGTGCTGCATATAATAAAACCAACCAATAAAAGGTTTTACAACATATTTTATGAGAAATAAAACTACGTAGTATAAAATTGAATGTTTATGTCCTTTATGCCAATGGCGCGGCGCGACGCCCTTTATAAATTTTAGTGGTCACTACTGTTTCCTGTTTAGTGTGTAAATTCTACTGTGTAGCTTAGTTTAAACCAACACTTGATTTTTATGGGTTTATGAGTGAACAATTCTCACACTCTGAATTTCCCTGTGGGTAAGTCTTGCAAATATGTATACTCTTTTTCTAACAAAATCAAAGCAATGTTTACTTACAGACAGAAGCATAACAAAATGACCGTGTGAAGTTAGCCCCCCAACTTTCGAAATTTTCCCTTTTTTCAATTGCAATTGCTTGTCGGTCATTTGTCTGTGTTTGTTGGCTATTTTTTAACGATTGTCGGTTTTATAAATTTATAATAATCACGATTGTAATTTAGGCATGAAGTTAGCCCCCCAACTTTCAAAATCTTCCCTTTTTTCAATTGTAATCGTTTGTCGGTGTTTGTTGGCTATTTTTGAACGTTTGTCGGTTATATTTATAATAACCACGATTATAATTTAGGCGTGAAGTTAGCCCGACAACTTTCAAAATGTTACATTTTTCCGATTGCAATGATTTGTTTGTCGTTTGTCGGTGTTTGTTGCCTATTTTTGAACGTTTGTTGGTTTCTCATATCTATAATAATCACAATTATAATTTAAATGTGAAGTGGTAGGTGTTCACCTAAAGGCGAAATAAATGGTTTGAAAGCATAATTTGGTTAGTGAGGTTAATCATATCGAAATTAATACAACTATTATACACAGTTATACATATGTTATAGTAAAAGAGGATATGGGGGTAAATGTGCACATTTACAGGCCAATATACACCCTTATCTAGCACACAGGTAGAAGCGAGCAAGACTAATCTTTACATTCACTGCATTGCAATCAAGATTAAATTTAATGTATATTTAAGTGAATCTATTCCAAACAAGAATAGCAATTCGTTGTAGTGTGTATGGGTGATGATCAATATAACAATATTCGTATAGACCATAGCATAACCTAAAAATGTATCGATTTAATTACATGCTGATATATAATGCTTACCTACAGAAATGTTTCATTTAAGAATTCAGTAGAGTGTGGAAAATCTTCTAACGTCTTTTGCATCAACACGTTTACGTATATCCAATTCAACAAATATATGTTGATTGTAGGTTATATCACAAGTATTTCTACCACTACATTTTCGAACATTTTGTATTCTTAAGAGGTATCATAAAAGGGGTTTTTACATTCCCAAAACCGCGTTCAACTATAGTTGTGTGATTTACACATAGACTGTGTATATTGAATGTTTCCATTCGACATAAATTATTTGAACATTCACGAACACCACTAGGAAAATTGTGCTTAATTTTTTTCCAACAGTTACCCGCGTCAATTCTTGTAGACGTAATTTTGTCATCAACTTGCATCGCTATAATTTCAGGATATACCTATTTTTCTTAGTAGGGTAGCTCGTTTTTGTAGGAGAAATTTATTTCGACCAAATCATTTTAAAAATGAGAAAATTTCACAATTTTGTTAGTTAATGAAATTTATAAAATAAATATTGTGCAAATTATGTTGTGTAGCACTCAACATAATTTGCATAATTGAGTCGAAAGGGCATGTATTTGATACAAAAAATTCATGTTTTGAAATCTAAGCACGCCGGAAATATTTGCATTTGGTAACAAATATGTTTTATGTATTTCAGAGAACAATTGAAAATATTTACTCGTCTTCTTCTTAGGCGGTACCTAAAATAAATACGGTATGTATTTAGAAATGAAGTGCAATTTTATTCACGAACACATTTTTGTGTTGCTTCTGAATAATGTTTGAAAATGTCATTGCTCACATGAATGCAAAATAAAGCATCTTGATTTCAATATTGTATCAATTCACGTAATTTCATGTTTCTATTAATTCTATACAACCTCAAAGTAATGTATCGAGGGTATAAATTGATCAATATCAATTCGAGCAAATGTTTATACAGCGACATATCCAAAGTATGAAGTCATGTCAATGTGTAAGGTGCAATAGGTAAAATCCAGCAAACGATTGCAATAAAAAAAGTAAAATTCATCCCTGAATTATAATCGTTAATTAACGTATATATTAAAAAACCGGCAAGCGTTAAAAACTATCCAACAAACACCGACAAACGACCAACAAACGATTGCAATTGAAAAAACGTAAAATTTCAAAAGTTGGGGGGCTAACTTCACGCCTAAATTTTAAGCGAGATTATTGTAAATATAAAAAACCGGCAAACGTTAAAAACTAGCCGAAAAAGGAAACACGATTTATTTCCCAAAGGCGGGCTGCTCGATTTGAGCTCCTTCACACAATCATGAATTAGCATACATACATACATTATATATGTATGGTGGAATTAAGATGGGTGGTCAGGATATGATCGAAAGGAACGAGTTAGGGTTCTCAGAAATACTACCCGGCATTCGCCTAGTACCACATGGGATATACGCAGTGACCATTGTACATATGTATGAGGAAAACTCATACAAGGTAGAATAACGGAATCGAACTCATTACTCCAAATGTTAAAGTAAGTCACCACTACGATACTTGCTGTGTAAAAAAATAGCCAACAAGCATCTTGATTTCAATATTGTATTAATTCACGTAATTTCATGTTTCTATTAATTCTGTTTAGACCTCAAAGTAATGTATCGATTGCATAAATTCTTCAATATGAATATGCGCAAATGTTTATACAGCGACATCCAAAACTGTGAAGTCATGTCAATGTGTAAGGTGCAATAGGTAAAAGCCAGCAAACGATTGCAATCAAAAAAACGTAAAATTCATCCCTGCATTATAATCGTTAATTAACATATACAGGGTGTCCGAAAAAATGTGGGAAATCTCTCGGATGTAGACAGAAGACGAAAAAATAACATGACAAGTTCCTATAAATTTTTTTTTCTCCAGACCCTCCCTACGGAGATGTAAGCCCCTACAGGACGCCGCTGGAAATAAGTTTTTCTTGAATAACTTTTAAAGTACTTGACATAATTTAATAAAAATCAGTATGATGGCCACTAGTAAGGGCTACTTAAAATAGTATCCTTGAAACAGCTTGTTTAGTTTACCAAGGATGGACTAAGTTGTACACCTTAACGCCTAAATTTTTAACACCCTGTATGATAAAGATCTAAAAAATATATTTTTGAGTAGTTTGAACCTTTCTCTAAAAAAAAAGGTATACTTGTTTAATATCGATAAAATTAATTATTTTCCAGAAAAAAAATAATAAACGAATTTATGTTTCATTTTCATTTAATTAAAAACAATAGGCTCCGTGAAGTCTGATACACTCGCGAGCATGACGAATTGAGGACTGCTGTACCCGCCACAATAACCCCACATTGTTCCTTAGCACATCACAATGAAACGTGATTCTCTGTAGAAGCTCTTCCCTAGTATCAAACGGACTGGAATACACCAAGGTTTTGAGGTGTCCCCATAGGTAAAAATCCAAAGGCGTCAGGTCGAGAGATCTAGGAGGCCAGGCAATAAGTCCACCTCTACCTATCTAACGGTTTGGATAGACGTTATTTAAGTGTTCCCGCACATCAACGCTGAAATGAGGTGCATAAAGTACATGTTTCGGCGGGTTTCAAGAGGTAAATGCTCTATTAAATCTTGAAAAGCGTTCTCGAGGAACTCGAAATAAGGTTGTCCATTCAATCGCGCCGGCAATACAGATGGTCCAATCAAAAAATTGCCAATGACTCCTGCCCAGATATTAATTGATTGAAACTGAAGTTGATGATGCGAAACAATAGTTGCATGAGGATTTTCATTACTCCAGACGTGTGAGTTGTATAAATTCGTGATACAATTTTTGGTAAAAGCTGCTTCATCTGTAAAAAGAATAGTGCTAATGAAGCTTTCATTATTTCGTTGCTGATCCAACAGCCAGTTTGCGAACTGCATTCTATGAGGAACATCTTCAGGAATCAATTCATCCACTTTTTGCAAATGATATGGGTATAACAGCTATTCTTGAAGAACTTCATTACTTATTGTTTTCGGCTTATTAAATTGTGCGGCTAATTTACGGGTGCTCGTTGAAGGAGTGCCATCTACAGCATTCAAAATATTTTCCTCTAATTCCACCGTACGCACTGTTCTTGTCAGACCAGCATCAGTACTTTTTTTCTTAAACATTTCTAAAGTTATAAAGAAAGTCATTATTATTACATTAGTAACCTAAATCACTCACCATTCTCTCTTAGACGTTGATCAACTCGTTGAAATGTCTTCTGATTTGGAATAGTACGATTAGAAAATCTATCGTGATATAATCTTCTTGTTTCCAAAGCATTGCAAGAAGCAAGACCATACATGAGATGCATATTCAATAAAAGTGAATTCCATATTTCGAATAAGTTTATAATTCAAATCACCACGAAATCCAAAAATCAGTAAATTTAAAATAAATTAATGTCGATCAATGTATTACCAATGTGACAAATGTCAAGTTCTAAAATGCAGGTTATTTATTTATTTCGTATCATAGGAATGTTTGACATATGTTTTTTTGAGTGAAGATAAATAAAATGAACAAGAAATAAAATTATACCTCGTGGGTCAATAAACTCACTTAAGTTTTGCAACATTTTTTAAATAATTAATATGTTTAATTTGCTTTTCCTAATTTATTATTAAAAGAGTGTTTTCTCGTAAAAATTCGAGAAAACACTGGCTAATAATTTTTTAATTATGAAACATTAATTCGTTTATTATTTTTTTTCTCGAAAATAGTTAATTTTATCAATATTAAACAAGTATACTTTTTTTTAGGTAAAGATTCAAGCTACCCAAAAATATTTTTTTTAGATTTATCATACAGGGTGTTCAAAATTTAGGCGTTAAGGTGTACAGCTTAGTCCATCCCTGGTAAACTAAACAAGCTAAATATGTTTCAAGGATACTATTTTAAGAGGCCCTTACTAGTGGCCATCATACTGAATTTTTATTAAATTATGTCAAGTACTTTAAAAGTTACTCAAGTAAAACTTATTGCCAGCGGCGTCCTTTAGGGGCTCACATCTACGTAGGGAGGGTCTGAAGGAAAAAAAAATTATAGGAACTTGTCATATTATTTTTTCGTCTTCTATCTGAATCCGAGAGATTTCCCCATTTTCCCGGACAGCTTGTATATTAAAAAAAAACAAGCGTTAAAAAATATCCAACAAACGATTGCAATTTCAAAAGGGGGGCTACCTCACACCTAAATTATAATCATGATTATAACGTTCAAAAATAGCCAACAAACACAGACAAACGACCAACAAACGATTGAAATTGAAACAAGGGACAAATTTGACAGTTGCGGGCTAACTTCACGACTAAATTATATTCGTGTTTATTATAAATATGAAAAACAGACAAACGTTCAAAAATGGCGATCAAATACCGGAAAACGACCAGAATTTTAAAAGTTGGGGGGCTAACTTCACACCGGTAACAAAATGTCTACAAATGCCTACCTTGTAAATAAAAGTTGTTTTGCTTTTGTTAGAAAAAGGGTATTTTCAAGAATTACCAATAACAGATTGTGGGAAATAAACTCATAAAAGCCAAATGTTCGTTTAATGCAAAATTATCCTTATCTTTATCCAGTCATTTGATCATTCCTATTCGTGCTTTGAACGGAAATCAATATTTACCAGTTAACGTTAACTTATCTCGTACATTACTACTAGCAAAGAGTACATAATAGGGAAGAGAGCCAATGCCCGTATTAAATATCGTATACGCCAAAGTCAGTCGACCGCTTTGGGGCGCTAGTATCGGCCTTCTAGTACTCGACTAATCAAACTAATTCATTTTAGAATTGATTGATTGGACCGTTTTCCACAAATTTCTTCATTGCTGTTGACGCTGCGTTGTCACATAATCTCCGCGATTACCTGCTGAAAAGGATATAACCGTTTTGATTTGTAACGTTTGTTTATTTAGCAACGTATTACCATTGTATATATATATATATATATATATACCTTACAGTAAGGCCACGCAATGTAAAAAAGTTGGAACGTTTATTTGCGAGCGAGAACGTTAGTTTTGGGAGCTTACCACAAACAGCTCTGTATCGGCTGTAAACGTTACAGTGATCTGTTAGTGTACACACCTAGTCACCTACTCACAAAGGTAGGCTAAATACATAACGGATAAGGAACGCAACGCAATTCAAAGAGCGATTAAAACGTGCTGAGTTACTGGAATAGTCTAGACATTGTATATATACCGAGATAAGCAGACGGCTTTTAGCTTTAGCACGCGCATGTCGCAGGCTTAGCGTAATGGTATGAAATATTTACTTATCACGCACAAAAAAAAAACCGGAGCGATTGAGTAGGTAGTAATTAATTAGAAGGGCATACGAAAATGATAGTAAACAGCAGTTCCATTGTTCTTTATGCATTTTGATTATTTTTAATTTAACTTTCCGAGTTATATTTATTTCTTTGTTATTTAATTTAATATTTATTTATCAAATCTGTTTTGTTATTGTCGCGAACTGTGACAATTTAAACGTTTCCAGCCTCTAAGTTTCTTTTTTCTTTATTCAATTGAAGGGTAACAAAAAATAACGATAATGGTCCTGTTAACTCTCCCGACATTAATTGTTTACTTTTAGGATTAATTAATTACAATTAAGATCAAACATAGTAACAAAGGTAAAAGTTAGCTTAAATTTTGAATTTGCAGTCAAGGAAAATATTGTATAAGACAATATGCAACACACTGTTATAGTTAAACTTAGAATCACATATAGTACCAAAAATAAAAATTGGACCAACCTTCGAATTTGAAAACAAAGAGAAAAAAAAACGTTCAAAAACTTACCACCATTTTTCGCGGTAAATGTTCATATATGGAGAATAGTGTCCACTAAAATGTAACCCCTTATAGAGTACGTAAAAAAATCCTTATTTTAGGTTGTAGGTAATGATAAATTATTATGTCTACTGATTTTGAGGTGATTCTCACAAATGACAAGACATAATGAAAGTTGATAAAACCCCTTATATATCAGATTGGATGAAATTTTGTCGAAAATTTGCTCGGGTTTCGTCTATATCTATGGCTTAGCTTAGCCATAGAGATTGAGAAACACCCACATAATCTCAACACAAGAGACGATGGTCTGAGACTACCATCAATATGGAAAACATCATTAATCCCTAGAGAACTAAAATCTACAAAACCTAAAACGGAATCAACAGAAGGAAAAGTGGAAACAGGAAAGCAAACAGTGAAAGCTGTGAGTGAAAGCGATAGGGTACATAAGCAGCAGCACACACAACAGGAAGTTAGTTCAGTTCCAGTAACTCGAAGCGGAAGCAGACAGTTACCAGCCTGAGGATGGCAAATGAGACTTTGCCGAAACGTCGGTTTGCAACAAACGGTTTTCTTGAGACCAGAAGAGCTACGTGGATCAACACCCTAGTGTGTGTGTGTGTGTGTGTGTGTGTGTGTGGGTGCGTGTGTGCGTGCGTGTGTGTGTGGGTGGGTGGGTGGGTGAGTGCGTGCGTACGTGCGAGCGTGCGTGCATGCGTGCGTGTGTGTGTTTATATTACAAACTGGAAAGTGCAAAGGTTTAAAAGGAGACAAAGTTAACTGTTTTCAGTGACGTCTATACGTTGAACTCTTTACTTTAGAGGGTTTGTTTCTATACTAGAATAACTGTTGTAGTGCATTTTAACGGCATCTGTAGGTATACTAAATTTTTTCCGTTACATAACCTCCGTATGCCGTGGCCTTACTGTAAGGTATATTATATACAAAGGTATTACATTTAGAATTCTACAAAGGAATGGTCGTTTTCATTTGTTATTTAATTTGGTTTTCATACACAACATAATCGCTCTTTAAATGGGTAACTTGGGTAGAATTGCATTGTGTGGATATTTAGATATGAAGTAAGTCTTTACTGATTTGTTGTTTTTATGGAGTAAAACAATACATGAATTTGCAGTTTTCTTGTACTTCCCCATCCCTAACGTAGAATAATTAACATGGTGAAAGATCGAAATGACACTTAATTATTAAAATTGTTATGAATCCGATAAGTTTCCTATTTTGTACATTTATAACTTACTTTACTTTGTACATTTACTACTTATATTTAAATTTATAAGTATTGCCGCAAGTTCTAAGAGCTTTGCTTTGGGGAACGGGCGCGGAGGTACCGGCGCTTCGAGCGTTCGGTTTTTGGATTAACGTCCATATAGTCGCGTTAATAATTCATCGCCGCCTTAATTAATCTAAATTTGTTATTTATTGACCAAATTTTCACGCTGATACTCATTTAAAAATAGTTGTCGTAAGGTTATTAGATTACCTTTTTTAATCTATATGCAACGTGTGTGACCGGATTCCTTAACCAACACCAATGGGAGCTCCTAACAAGAAGAAGTCTCGTGGAATAAGGGTAAGTCACACACTTTCAACCTTGTTCTTCATAATATTCATATTAATGTACATGAAATATATACAGTCCATTTTTCTCTTAATTGATAAACCCCCTTTTCTCTATCCAAGCGTAACATTTGTTAATTAAGGCGGCGATGAATTATTAACGCGACTATATGGACGTTAATCCAAAAACCGAACGGGTCGAAGTGTCATCTCGCCCTGTTCCAAAAGCAAAGTTTTAGAACTTGCGCAGAAGGATTTAACCTTTGCGGCAATACTTATAAATTTAAATATAAGTAGTAAATGTACAAAGTAAAGTAAGTTATAAATGTACAAAATAGGAAACTTATCGGATTCATAACATTCTCCATAGGTCGCTGGTGCAGATCCGGCTCGAAGGACCAAGTCACACACTTTCAACCTTGTTCTTCATAATATTCATATTAATGTACATGAAATATATACAGTCCATTTTTCTCTTAATTAATAAACCCCCTTTTCTCTATCCAAGCGTAACATTTGGTCCTTCGACGTGCCGGATATTCTCCTTGTTTAAATATTTAAATTGTAATATATATTTAAATATCGCATGCAGCATTATTTTTACGTGTATGGTTGTGAAAACCAAGCATTTTAGTATATTTTGCAGATTTTTAGAGGGTTTGAAGTGTTTTTAAAAAGAAAAACGCCATTTTTATAAATGTAATTGAAATTTATTTTGGCCATCTTTATTTTTGTTACGACGTGCGTCCGCTGCACAGGTGTGTGTTAGGGGTCATCACGCTTATCATAGCGCCCGGTGGTCAGTCTGTGTTTGGATTTCGGCCTGAATTTCTATTTAGGTATTAGCTTCGCTCTCGTGATCTAGTTTGTTTACATTTTTCTTATTTACCGTGTACTTTGTTATATTAATAAAAAAATGTCTGACAAAATTCGAAAATATAACGCTTACTGCCAAAGTTGTTCTAACGAAATTATTGCTTTGAATGAACTGGGTATACAGGCGAGACAAGACACAACAAAAAGAACGTTGTTTAAAAAGAATTTTCTAAACATCATAATAATATTATGACATTAGTGGCCGCAGATACTGAAGGTGACTTTAATGCTGAAGGCTATTTTTACTGATTTATTTGAATCGGAGATAAATCCAAACGAGATTATAAGTAATAGACATAACAATAACTCGCAAAATATTTCTTGTAACGTAAATTTACCAAAAATAGATTTAATAAAATTTTATGGAGACTATAAAAGTTTTCCAACCTTTAAAGATATGTTTGACGCTTTGGTCCATAACAATAATTATTTAAAAGATATTGAAAAATTTAATTACTTAATGTCGTCCTTAAAAGCATAACCCCTTGCTCTGGTTCAATGTTTACCAATGATAGGATCTAATTATAACACGGCCTATGAGAGTCTAGTTAAAAGATATACTAATATTCGTTTATTAGCAAATTCTTATTGGTCCGCATTGAAGCTGCTCCTAAAATTGATCATTTAAATGCGCAAAATTTAAGAAAACTCTTAGATATATTTTCCGAAAACTTGTCGGCATTAAAAAATCTAGGATTTACCACCGAAGAGTGGAACTTTATTTTAGTTAGGCTTGGGCTTTGAATTAACGCACAACTCTACTGAAGTTCCTAAATATATAGAACTTTTTGAATTTTTAAATAAACATTCTTTAGCACTAGACACTGTTTCGATTGCTTCAGAAAAAATTAAAAGGTCAGTAAACGTAACGAAAGATTCTTGTTTACTAGCCGCAATAATTCAAAGCAATCATTTCTTACTAATACTAATAATTTAAATTGTAGTTTATGTGAACAATTTCATTTATTATATAATTGTCTTATATTTCTAAATAAAAACCCTTCTGATCGATATAACTATTGCAAAGGTCAATATATTTGTTTCAATTGTTTATCTAAAATTCACAATTTAAAAAATCTACAATGAAATGTAAAAAATGTAATCTGCGCCATCATACACTTCTTCATTTTAACAAAGAACCCTCTACTCCCTTAGTCTGTACTGTACAAACCCTTGCAAGTTTTACTGAAACGCAATTGATTACGCAAGCAACTACTAATAATCATGGGGCGAGTACTTCGCAGTCTCCTCACTTTGACAGGTTTTACCGATAGAAAACAATCCTCGGTTTTGTTATCTACCGCATGGGTAGCAATTTGTGACAAAAAGGGCGTTTTTCAAAATTTTAGAGCTGTTTTAGATCCGGGTTCACAAACTTCACTTATATCCAAAAGATGTTTTAACCATTTAGGGTTGAAAAAGTATCATCTTCCGGTTTCTCTACAGGGTTTAGGACAATCGCAAACCGTTTCTCTCTTGGGTGGTGTAACATTTAATTTATAGTAACGATCCAGTTATAACTGTAGACGCTTTAATTTTAACAAAAATTTGTGAAAGGTTACCTTCTGCAAATATTGATTCCTCTAATTGGCAACATATATCCAACTTAAAATTAGCGGACCCACTTTTTTATAATTCTAATAATGTTGATGTCTTGCTGGGGACTGACATTTTTTCTGAAATTCTGTTAGAGGGTAGGCTTCTTGGTAAACCAGGAGAACCTGACGCATTACAAACTATTTTTGGTTATATTTTACTGGGAAAAATAAACCAAAGTCATTTGCAAAAAATTAATACATTTTTCTGTTCTACCCTAGAAACGCCATTGGGATTAGCGCTTACAAAATTTTGGGAACTTGAGAATGTCCCAGACATTTACACGCTCTCACAAACAGATAATTTGTGTGAAAAAATATTTTCAGAAACTTATCACCGGGACAAGTCCGGTCGCTATGTTGTTTCGTTACCTTTTTGTGAAAATTCGCCTGTTTTTTCTGACATTCGCGGATTAGCAGTTCAACGTTTTTTATCATTAAAACGCCGGTTATTAAAAAATTTAGATTTGTATGAGGAGTATTGTAAATTTATGCAAGAATATCGCGACCTAAATCACATGACATTAGTTTCCGATAAAATTGTTCCTAATTTTAGTTACTATATACCTCATCACGCAATAGTAAAACCGGATAGTTTAAGTACCAAACTTAGAGTGGTATTTGACGCATCGGCTAAACTTCCCGGCCAAAAATCTTTAAATGAGTGTCTCTTGGTTGGTGCTAAGTTGCAAACCGATATTACTACAATTTTATTACAATTTCGCGTTCATAAAGTATATTTTACCGCAGATATTCGTCAAATGTATAGACAAATATTAATTTCATCCCAACTAATAAACCCCCTTTTCTGTATCCAAGCGTAGTTAGTTAGCGCGGTACTCTAGCAAAGTACAGGTCGTAGGTTCAAATCCTACTCGAGGTAAACTTTTTATTTACGTATTTAATAAAATTAATAATAATTTTTAACATAAAGTATTGGTGCTTGTATTTCACATTTGTAATTTTTGTTCAAACTTTTTAATTGTTAAACTGAACAAGGAATTCATACTATTATATGAAACAACTGAAATCGATTTATTAAGATGCATGTTCTATCAATAAAATGAGGCGCTTTACTATTTACAGCTATTTTCACGGAAAAATTCTGTTGTTCCCGGATTAACAATTGGGTTAACAGATGGTTGTGCATTTACCTGCAAATGGTATTTTGGAATAAATATAAATCCCCATTGGCGCGTTAACAAAAATATCAATACTTTCGCTAATTCCATAAATAAAAAAATAAATACGTCGGGTAAAAAAAAATTTAATTGCATACAACGCGAAGAATTATCTGTGGAAGATGTTTTACGTGACAAAACTGATTTAACTTTAATAGAAAAGGACTATTCGAATGAAAGTATTAAAGATTTAAAAAACCTTCCAATCTAGTCATACAGGTAACTTCTATAGCTTTAGAAGCATTTGAAAATTACTTTTCCCAAAATAAAGAAAAAAATAACTTCAAAAAAAATATACAAAAATTCACTGAATCACGAGTAGCCAAATATCAATTCTTCATGTCACGAACATAAATTATTTTTTATACAGTATTTGATGTTATGTAAATTGAATAAAACATTAAAGTGAATTTCACAAGACCTTAGAAGTGTAGGTGCTTCAAAAGAAACTAAATCTCAAAAATTAATGCATTTGCAACATTTGTAAATCTAGTAAAAGTGTTTATCTTAATTTTATTTTTAATGTGTGAGTAATATACAGTTTAGGTAGTAATAAGTTTCTACAATTTAACATCTTAATAATATTTAATAATACATACTTTAAGCCCCCTACTTCCCGCGAATCGCGGAAAAAATACCCCATGAAAAAATACCCTGGAAAACATACCCCGCGAAAAAATTCCCCCCCAGGTAAAAATACCCCACTGGAAAAATACTCCCGGAAAAAATACCCCGCAAAATAACCAAACGGTAATTCGAAAATTTTGCATTACTAATGGTATCTATTTAATTTTCGCATTCCGATAATCTGTTAATTGCTATATATTTAGTTATTCCATTATTCTTGTAAACAATAACAATTTGAGAAAGATAATTGTAATCTTATTTAAATGACAACCCTAACCCTAATGAGCCTTGCAAGAAAAGAGTGATTATGTTATGTATTATCTTTTGTAATTAATAATATAAGATCTGTAGAAACTTTGTAGGTAAATAATATTGTAATACATATTACAATGTATAATACCAATACCTGTAACATTAAATAATAAAAATTTTTTATCTTAAAGTAGAAGACGGGCACTATCCCCACTCCTTTTTTTTACGTCACAAGCCCCGCCTACTTTCACTTTTTTATATGCCCACGTGGGAGACCGGATTTTCCACCCTTATTTTTACACGCTTACGTGTAGGACGTATTTTTTCACCCCTATTTTTGCACATCCACGTGTGAGACCGCATTTTCAACCCTAATTATTTTTTAATATACCCTCGTGTGAGACCGTATCCTTTCTTTTCGAAGGCCCTTTTCAACCCTAATTATTTTTATATGCCCATGTGTGAGACCGTGTTTTCAACCCTTATTTTTTACACACCCACGTGTGAGACCGTATTTTGAATCCTTTCTTTTTCATCCCTAATTAAAGTTTTTGATTTTTAATGGCATACGTGAAGGACCGTATTTATTACCCTTATTTTGAGATGATGATTTTTAATTATTTTTATTATTAATTAATTATCCTAGGGAAATTCTTAATCTGATAGCTTTAAGATGATTATGATCTTTAATTATTTTTATTAATTATTTATTTTTAGCCCTGAAATGATGTAAAAGATAGTTTATTTAATTTTGTGTTTTACTATTAACATTTATTAGAACTTGTTTATCAGATATTATTTAAAGAATTGATTAGATGATAATAATCACGTACACATTGACTGTATTTCCCCATTTTACTTTATTAGCGTATTTTTTGATCAAATGAGAATGTTATTACATTTATTTTAATGCCTATCTACAGGTTGTATTTAGGTTAGGCAATTGTGCATGCTCTTTTAAATCCTATCTTGTAAGACATGTGTAGGGTTTCGCTCTCTTTCTCTCTCTCTCTCTCACTCACTCACATGTAAACAAATCAATCTCAATCAATCAACCAATCAAAATGAATAAAACGGGTATCATAACTTACAACCACACTCATATAGGTAACGGTAATAAAACGGCATGCTTAATGGTAGCTGATCATACCCTTCTCTCCCTCTTTCTCAATCTCACACATGACTCTTTCCCAAAAGAAAGCAAACAAAGCAATTAAGTAATTAACCAGATAAATCTCAAACAAATCAATTAACAATCAATCAGCCAAATCAATAAAATGGGTCATAACTTACATCCGCATTGTTATAGGTGACGGTAATAAAACAATAACAGGTTTTAAGGCTTTATTATCGATGTTAAAAATAGTAGTTTTACCTGCATTGTTGAATCATCACTGTATATATATATATATATATATATATATATATATATATATATATATATATATATATATATATATATATATATATGACACAGATCCCAGGTATCCAAGGCAGTTATTATTTAAAAAGGTGTATATCAGCTGTAATTAAACATGTACATTTAAATAAATAAAACAAAGACTAAATCGTACTCGCTAATTCTGCATTGAAAACAAATTTTAGAGGCATGATTCACATGTACTAAAACAACTGATTTCTGTTAAACATATGGCAACACTAAAAACAACTTTCTGTTTTACGTTTACACGTATAATAGCTATTAAAGTTTTTCCCGTAATTTAATTTTAGAAAGTAAAAGTACTCATATTGTATATGTAAAACCTTTAATACCTAATCAGCACATATATTTTTAACGATATACAGCAAGGATGACCAATAGGTCATTAATGTTTTATTATTAGGGGTTGTTCTGATGTACACACACACACATAGTTTATATTATGTATAAACAAATATCGTCTTGGTATTATAAATAAATAAAGCAACAACAGTTTTCAAAGGGTAATTTATATTGTACATAGACGCAAGTTGGTTTTAAATAATGATCGATTACGCTGTTAAGATCACAGTATCTACAAAATGAAATAAAACAGATTGGTACACACTATCAATATTAGGGGAAATCATATACAAAAATGTAAAAATACATCAAATATCTATGTGCCCGAATTGACAATTTTAAATTTAAAAAATTTTACATTCAAAACACAAATATTTTAAAAATTTTGCTAACGCGGAAATTACTTTTTAAAATAATTGAATCTTCAGGTTACGTAAAAACTATCTAATACCACTAATGTTACAGCATAATAATAAAAACTCATTAAACAGTGATTACACATTAAATGCATTTAAAATATGTAACTTTTATGCTACGTCTATTATTACATAGAGATGAGATTATTCTTAAATTTAATTGATTTCGATAGAGCTCTGGAAATACAACCGTTCGAAATCATGCTTCTTCTCTCGACATCAAAAAAGCTATACTAGTGATATGCATACATTAAGTAAGCATAATAGAGGATTCAGCTACATTGCTAACGATTATTGATGTTTTTTGCATGAGATTTTTGAATGAGACAGCTTCGCAGGTATTTTTTAAGAAAAGGTATACACATCTCATGAGATCAAACGAGATTTTTGATATACAATCACCCATCGCTTCACCTTGAACGATTATACTGTAACAACCTATAAAAGTAGCTAATAACCCCTAATAGTTTTATCAGACATTATTACATGGACACGAGGTTAGCCCTAAATTAACTGGTTTCAACACGGGTCTGGAAATGCTGCACACACCTCAAATCCTTCAGCTCGTTCGCAGAAGTTGTACCGTATTCACTTCTTTCAAATTTTATCTGCATTCTGTTTCGAGACTGTAATACGTTTTCTAATACATAAACAGAATCTTCAATACTGTGATACGTGGAGCAGCAAAACACATTAGCTAGTTAGTTTAACCTCTATATTACTTTACATGCATGCCTGATCTTATCATAAATAAATACATCTGTCAAAAAAAAGCTAATTAAACATAACTCCATGGACTGGGTATAGCAAGCAACGTTGCCAATTATAGCTTTTAGTCAACACAATAGTGCCTACAACTACATACAATCGACTAGCACTGCTTTAGCACGAGGATCAAACGAAAAATACGCATGCACGCACGCACGACTACACAGCACGCAAGATAGCGCGCTCGCACGTACACTCACGCACGCACGTAAGCTCGCACGTACGCACGCATGCTCGCACGTACACGCCCGCAAGCTAGCAGCTCGCACGACACACTCACGTACGCACGTAAGCTCGCACGTCACGCATGCTCGCACGCACGCTCGCACGTCACGCACGCAGCAGCACGCTCGCACGTACACGCACGCACGCACGTAGTTCGCACGCACGCTCGTACGCACGCGCGCGCACGATCGCACGTACGCTCGCACGTACGTACGCACGCACGCACCGTACGCACGCTCGCACGCACGCTCGCTCAGCTACGTACGCTACACGCACCACGCACACACACACACACACACACACACACACACACACACACACACACACACACACACACACACACACACGAAGCGCGAAAACACGCAAACGAAAAACGCTACCACGAAAACACGCTAACACAAAAAATTCGCAAACGCAAAGACATACAAATGCGAAAATAAGTAAAAACGAAAACACGCAAATACGAAAACACAAACGAAAACACGCCAACACAAAAAACAAGCAAAACGAAAACACGCTAAAGCGAAAAAAACTTGTAAACCTGCAAACATGAATCAAGACGGTGGAGCACCGTTAGGAAATAAACAAGTTTATTAACAAAATTGAAGGAAAGCTTAACGTTTGAAAATATAGTATTATTATTATTATAAACAACAATACATCATTATTATTTAATAACATGCTTTATCGGTTTTATTTTTCTTGAACCGTGATTCGTTGTCATTATCATCATGATTTTGAGGTTTGACCTTCACCCCTATGTCATCGCTCTTCTTTCTCTTCTGTGAACCATCACCATCATCTTGAATGTGAGATACATTCAGCTCAATTACGTCATCGCTTTCATCATTATCTTGAACGGTTATATTGTAATAGTTTATTAACAAGTCAGTAAAATCTCTAATGTCCGCTGATGTTGGCTCATAAACAGGAGAATACATTATAGTAATGCTCACTCGATGACAGTTACTCTTTAAAGAGCGAAACACACGAGAAACGAGAACTCAGCTAGCCTTGGGTCTTGTGCGCAAGCGTGCTCGTCAATGTTAGGGTAGAAACGGTTATCTTCGGGGGATGTCTGAAGTATTGACCTAACCACACTCTAACGTAGCCCTAGGGGCATGTTTATAAATCTAAACGCCTCTTTTATGGTCGAGGTATTTTCTCCTAAGACGGCGTCTTAGGAGAAAATACCTGTTTGCAAGTTTACAAGTTTTTTTCGCTTTAGCGTGTTTTCGTTTTGCTTGTTTTTTGTGTTGGCGTGTTTTCATTTGTGTGTTTTCGTATTTGCGTGTTTTCGTTTTTACGTATTTTCGTATTTGTATGTCTTTGCGTTTGCGTATTTTTTGTGTTAGCGTGTTTTCGTGGTAGCGTTTTTCGTTTGTGTGTTTTTGTGTTAGCGTGTTTGCGTATTTTTTTGTGTTAGTGTGTTTTTCGCGTTTGCGTGTTCTCGCGCTCTCGTGTGTGTGTGTGTGTGTGTGTGTGTGTGTGTGTGTGTGTGTGTGTGTGCGTGCGTGCGAGCGTACGTACGTGCGTGCGGGCGTGCTTAGGTGTGAGCGTACGTACATGCGAGCGCGCGTAAGTGCGAGCGTGCGTACGTGCAAGCGTGCGTGCGTGCGTGCGTACGTACGTGCGAGCGTACGTGCGAGGTAGCGTGCGCGCGCGTGTGCGTACGAACGTGCGAGCTTACGTGCGTGCGTGCGTGTGTACGTGCGAGCGTGCTAGCTTGCGTGCGTGTGCACGTGCGAGCGTGCGTGCGAGCATGCGTGCGTACGTGCGAGCTTACGTGCGTGCGTGAGTGTGTACGTGCGAGCGTGCTAGCTAGCTTGCGGGCGTGTGTACGTGCGAGCATGCGTGCGTACGTGCGAGCTTACGTGCGTGCGTGAGTGTGTACGTGCGAGCGTGCTAGCTTGCGTGCGTGTGTACGTGCGTGCGTGCGTGCATGCGTGTTTTTCGTTTGATCCTCATGCTAAAGCAGTGCTAGTCGATTGTATGTAGTTGTAGGCACTATTGTGTTGACTAAAAGCTATAATTGGCAACGTTGCTTGCTATACCCAGCCCATGGAGTTATGTTTAATTAGCTTTTTTTTGACAGATGTATTTATTTATGATAAGATCAGGCATGCATGTAAAGTAATATAGAGGTTAAACTAACTAGCTAATGTATTTTGCTGCTACACGTATCACAGTATTGAAGATTCTGTTTATGTATTAGAAAACGTATTACAGTCTCGAAACAGAATGCAGATAAAAATTGAAGGAAGTGAATACGGTACAACTTCTGCGAACGAGCTGAAGGATTTGAGGTGTGTGCAGCATTTCCAGACCCGTGTTGAAACCAGTTAATTTGGGGTAACCTCGTGTCCATGTAATAATGTCTGATAAAACTATTAGGGGTTATTAGCTACTTTTATTGGTTGTTAAAGTATAATCGTTCAAGGTGAAGCCGATGCGGTGATTGTATATCAAAAAATCTCGTTTGATCTCATGAGATGTGTATACCTTTTCTTAAAAATACCTGCGAAGCTGTCTCATTCAAAAATCTCATGCAAAAACATCAATAATCGTTAGCAATGTAGCTGAATCCTCTATTATGCTTACTTAATGATACATATCACTAGTATAGCTTTTGATGTCGAGAAGAAGCATGATTTCGAACGGTTGTATTTCAGAGCTCTATCGAAATCAATTAAATTTAAGAATAATCTCATCTCTATGTAATAATAGACGTGCATAAAAGTTACATATTTTAAATGCATTTAATGTGTAATCACTGTTTAATGAGTTTTATTATTATGCTGTAACATTAGTGGTATTAGATAGTTTTACGTAACCTGAAGATTCAATTATTTTAAAAAGTAATTTCGTTAGCAAAATTTTTAAAATATTTGTGTTTTGAATGTAAAATTTTTTAAATTTAAAATTGTCAATTCGGCACATAGATATTTGATGTATTTTACATTTTGTATATGATTTCTAATATTGATAGTGTACAATCTGTTTTATTTCATTTTGTAGATACTGTGATCTTAACAGCGTAATCGATCATTATTTAAAAGCAACTTGCGTCTATGTACAATATAAATTACCCTTTGAAAACTGTTGCTTTATTTATTTATAATTATATAATTATAATATATAATTATAATTTGAATTTAAATGTTTGAGACACTCGTAAATGGGTCTGAGTTTGCGGGGTATTTTTTCCGAGGGTATTTTTTCCGTGGGGTATTTTTTCCTGGGGAATTTTTTCATGGCGTTTGTTTTCCGGGGCAATTTTTCATGGGGTATTTTTTCCGCCGCCCATTTCTAGCGAGCAGAGCCATACAGAGCCACAAGAAGGTTTGGTGCGATTATCGGGACACGATTGGCTATTGTGCAAAAAAAATGCATTCCTATTTCAGATGTTTTACTAAATTTCTTTCAAACATCTCCATGCGGGATTGTGACCGCCTCTGATAAGATTCTGCATAAAAGTGTTTTTAGTTTTTAATATATGTAAATGTAAAAGACAATTTTTAATTTTTAATTAATTTGTTTCAAAGTTTTTTAAATTTGTTGGTTTTGATATTTTAAAGCAGTGTACACATAATCAATCAAATGTCGTTTGCCATTTCTAAATTCCAATTGAGTCTGTTCAATAAATTTTTTCAGAACTTTTTTGATTTAATTGCCGCTTACCTGTGAATCATATCCATAACGCAACCTAAACAATCGCAAATCCATAAACAATAGCCGTGCGCTACCACGCGCGCTATCGTTGGACGCCAAATTTTAAATACTTTAACTCACGTGCCTTTTAGTTTCAGTATTATAAGTTTACCATTATTAGGTAATGTAAAGCTATCTTATGTCACAAAATCCCAACCTTTACTTACCTTTAGGTAATTTAAGCCAACTTTAGCCACCGCACACAGTATGTAAATTTGCGTTCTATTTGTGCAGTATTGTGCATTTTTTCTGGATAAAGAAATGGTTATTGTTTATTTGTATTTGAATGTAATTAATATTAAGATGAAAAGCTTGAGTTTATTTCAATAAGTATATATTCAATTTGAAAATATTTAAAATACGCGGCATTTGCAAGTGCATTGATGTGTTGGAAGGGATGACGCTGTCATAATAATGGTGTCCAGTTGTTAAAACAGTCGCGTTAAGTAAGCGATTAAAAAGAGTAGCATAAAATAAACGATCCGAGTTGATAGTTGTCGGTCGATTGATGTCGCAGCGTAAATGACGTTGTATAGTCACGCGGCCCTATAAAGTGTGAAAATTACAAATAAGAATTAATTAGTGGTATCATAGGGAAGAAGTAGAAAATTACCTTCCTTATTAAAATAATAAAAAGTGCAAGTATTGGTAAGTTCGTGATAATACAAAGGATTTCACCATAATTTGAGATTTGCATCCAAGGTGACGTGATAAGAGAAAATAACGCGTTTATATGTGTCAAAGCCGTAATCAATTGTGTTTAAATAGTGAACAATAAATACAATAGACAGTATTCGATCCAAATTGGTAAATCAAAGTATAAAGGACAATAACTCGAATTTATTGATGTATAAAAAGGGAACATTCGCGGTTTGTAAATAGCTTGCATTTTGTTGCGCAAGCTATTTGTAGTTTAACTGAACAATTAAGTACAAACTGGACAGTGTAAATATATCAAGCAGTTATTCAGAAAAAAAATCATTAAATTGTTGAAAGAAAATTATAAGCGTACTCTATAACAAAGAGATAAGGAGAACAAAAGAAGCGGTTCCAAGTTGACGGGAAGGTGACACCATCGGAGGAGCAATCACAGGAACGCAAGCGTTACATCATCAGTTTTTCAACAAAAATAACAAGTAAGAACCCTTTTTGTTTGTGTGAATAACTAAAACGTTTTTGTGTTTGATTTTATCGAAACTTTACATTTGACTATCACAATTAAACGAAAAACAATCGTTTAATTCTGATAAAGATTTTACATGCTAGTTTTAAGAATACTGTTTTACATTATAGGTTTGATTTTTGTGTATATTTGTAAACAACGTATTGATGCATTTGGAATTTAATTAAACAAGTATAACATTTGATTTACTTTTATTTCTAAAGATTATTAATATTAAAAGTTTATACAAATATTGAATATATAAATGCAAGAGGAGGCCAACTCAATAGGAATCCAGATAAATAAATAAATTGAAATGGGCATAACTTTGGTCAACGACAACCGTGATCATTTCTTTATTTTAACTTTGAGCTAGCCGTCGCAACCAATTAAGAAAGTAATTCGCAAACGTGAATCTTAAAATTCATTTACGAAAACTGAAATTAAATAGCAAGCGAAGTAAAATTTAACCAGTAAATGATATCTTCATAAATTGAACCCATTCAGTTTTAATAAAACGTAATAAAAAATAATCATTTTAAGTTTCACAATAACAATATTAAATTTTATTCAATAATGTTGAAATTATAAAAAAGTTTAAAAGAACTCATATCTTATTCTTTGGAGCGGGTTTAACCAAACAAAAGTAATATCCAAGGGTATTATTCCCGTTGCAATAGTCAATAGCTACCATAAGATATTTGCTTCACTACACCAATATAGTGAGCATAAATATTGCTATTTTTCAGTTTTTTGCATTTTTCCGAAAGCTGAGTTTTTTCAACTTTTAGGAGCATTATCTTAAAAAGTATTGGTGCTACTGAACTGAATTTTTTTTTCGAACATTCTATTCACCGTTTCTTAGTGTCTGAGTTTTTTGGTTATCCAACATCAATTAGGTATTTAGGAAAAAATATATATATGTAAAAAAACACAAAATTTGTAGACTTGTGGGAAAAAATTCATAACCCTTCCAATATAAATCAAATTTGGTTAAAAAGCTCAGTATATTCCTTACTGTATGTATGCTAGGGTACCGCGCTAACCAACTGCGCCATCGAGATTCAAGCCCCAATCGATGCAAATTTTGTCTTTATGTATGTAGAACTGATGTAAATGCTAAATATAATGAGATTACAATCAAATTACATATATTAATGGAATGTGAGCCTGAAATATCACAAGGATTCGCACATACCAAAGCAACTTGATCAATATTAAATTATTTTAAGTTTTTTTTTGTTATGAACGAATAAGTTCAAAAGTAAATATGTAATTAATAATTATTATTAATTTTATTAAATACATAAATAAAAAATTTACCTCGAGTAGGATTTGAACCTATACTGCAAAGAGCGCCCCACACTTTTATTTTTAGTCACAAAATTTTTTGATGTTACTAATTTTAAACGGTTCTTGTCAACCTATTGGTCCATTTCCAAAAGAGAAAAACAATAGAAGTTTGTCTAATTTTTACTACAAAAAAGATTCTAAACATTATAAAAACGAAAGAATGTGGTTATGCTACTAATATACTAAACAAGTGTTATTGTCAACCCTGTTGGTTGTTTTCCAAATAACTAAATTCCCTTAGTTTAGGTTCTAATGACTGGATACATCTAAATCAAACTTTTAACAGATATGAACAACACTGTGAACATAACGAATGCTGCGCAATCTACGATAAATGCCGTTTAAATAAAGTAATTGATTTTGAAAACGAATCTATAATTCGCCAAGAAACATCTTTTTGGCGCAAAATTGTTGAAAGAGGTATTAATGTTGTGCGTTTACTTGCATCTACAAACATGCCATTTAAGGAATCTATGCATACAACATTTCAAACAATACATTGTCATTTGTTTACAAACAATACTGATTGTCATTATTGTGAAATTTGGTAGTTGATTTTTGTTCTTCTTACTCAAATTGTTTATTATTGTAATTATCTAATCAATGACATTTCAATATTTGTCATGTAATAGTAACGTATTTGTAATCAATAACAAAAATAATTTAAAAAAAAAGAAAACGTACGTTAAATAGTTAAAAATAACAACTATTCGATGTAGCCTCCAGCAACTTCAAAACACCTCTCCACTCTAATTCGAAATTCTTTGTATACATTTCTTAGCATGTCCGGGGTGATTTCATTCACGGCATTAATTGTTGCTTGTTCAAGATGTTCAATATTGTGGTTCATGTCTGTTTGGTACACTTTCTGTTTTAGATAGCCCCATAGAAAAAAAGCCAAAATTGTTAAGTCAGGAGAACGGCGCGGAAAGAATATCGGTCCATATTGTCCTATCCATCGTTCCGGAAAATTTTCATACAGCCATCCTCTTATTAACAAAGTCGAATGTGACGAACGGCCATCATGCTGAAAATACATTTTACGCCTTTGCTCCTAGGAAAAGTCCCTAATTCTGGTAGGGTAGACCGGGGTCGAAAGTGATAGGCGGCGAAAGTAACAACCTAAATACCTAAAACTACGAAAACAATAACAACGCTTCTGCTATGTTTAAGAACTGGCACCACTGCCGGATACCATATCTCCTCATATTGCCGATATTGGCACAAGTTTGTATTGTACGTAAAACCGTGATTGTTTTCGGTGCTGCTTAGTAATATTTTTCGAGTGATTTTTAAGTTAAACACAAACTTTCTGGCTGCAGCTATATACTTCAGCTCGCATTTATCGTTGGTTTAGCCATATATGGATAATATAACAACTAGTGGATGTCAATTTTTGCCTCCATTCATTACGAAAAATTAAAAAGGTTTTAAAAAGTATGGTCGGGGGCGATTGTAACATCATTGCCGGGGGCGCTTGTAACGTGTTACAACCGACCCCGTTAACGGTTTTAAATATTCTGGTTTGTGAATATGGCATTATTCCAGAATGCCTCGTGCGAAAGTTAGAATAACTAACAGGGATCCCAAAGACATCGCAACTTATGAAGCGACATGCACCGATATAAAATACGGTATATCTACTCGTGCAGCAGCAAAGAAATACGACTTGTGTCATGTTTCTTCAGGACGGTTTTACAAGAAAAAGGCGGCACTAGGTGTGGATGAGGAAAGCAATAAATCGGTTTCCATGGGTTATAGAGCCTGGAATAAGGTTTTTGCTGAAGTCCAGGAAACGCTTATGACGAAATATATCGTGAAGGCAGCTAATATATATTATGGTGTTTGCACATGAATTAGTCAACAAATATAAGTTAGCAATGCCACCACATTGGAAACAAAACCAGATGGCTACAGAAGACTGGTTCAGCAGATTTATGAAACAACAGCCACAACTCTCGTTAAGGTGTGCACAACAAACTAGTTTATCTCGTGCCACTAGTTTTAACGAAACCAATGTAAACTGTTTTTTTTTAATAATCTACAAACAGTTATGAACAAACATAAATTTGAACCTATACATATACAATGTTGATGAGACGGGTATCACAACAGTCTGAAAGCCCAATAGAATTGTCACTAAAAGGGGAACAAGGCAAGTGGGAGGATTGACGTCTGCCGAACGTGGAACCTTGGTGACTTTAACTTGCGCCGTGAATGCTGTTGGAAATTTCGTACCTCCGATGTTTATATTTCCGACGATTTGGTACCAGGAACACTTTATCCGGGATGGTCCAATTAGATGCACTGGCGCCGGAAACGCAAGCGGTTGGATGCAAGAAAATGAATTTTTAAAATTTTTACTACACTTCCAGAAAGTTCTCCTACTACTAGATAATCACGCGTCGCATATTTCCATTCAATCCCTGGAATACTGCCCTGAAAACAGTATAGTGGTATTGTCCTTTCCGCCACATTGCTCACACAAGCTACAACCGCTTGACCGTTCTGTATATGGGCCTTTAAAACAGCAATTAATTCTGGCTGCGATGCATGGATGAGAAGTAATCCAGGCAAAATAATGACAATTTATAATATTTCATCCATAGTAACTACAGTCTTTCCGATGGCTCTGACGTCAAGCAATATTCAAGCAGGCTTTAGGTGCACGGGAATATTTCCCTATCATAGACATATATTTACAGCCCTAGATTATGCACCGTCTTAAGTCACAAATCGGCCTGCATCAGCAACTAAAGTGTATAAAGATGCTGGAATTAACACGACAGAACCAGAAAACGGAGGAAATGCACCTACAGAACATGAACAGATGATGAAAAACCCACACCAGCGACATCTGCCTCAGATGAAACTAACAGTGAACCTGTAGCGTCAACTTCTCGTCTCACCAGTCTTACCCCAGTTGAGGAACTTTCACCACTGTGTTACTATCGACCCCGCATAGTGTTACAACCGCCCCGGTATCGAGGGTGTTAGTAACACTTTCCGCCATTTGAATTTGTGATTAATAACTATTAACTATATTTATCCAAAAACCTAATAGGCAGGTTTTAATATTGTAACATATGCAAATAGGGCCTGAATAACCAAATTTGTGCATATCCATTACAGTTCTCCATAAATCGGTATTTGAATTAAAAATGTCACTTTGGACCCCGGTCTACCCTAATAAAAAGTTGTCTACCAAATCCAAATATACTTGTTGATTTAATACGGTCCAATTATTCTGTCTGGTAAAACCGCACACGAAACGTTTACCTTTTTAAAAAATTTGCTTTTACGAATCCTAAAATGAGGATTTTCACTAGCCTCATATCGACAGTTTTGGGATAAAACAACTCCATTTGTCGTAAACGTTGATTAATCGGAAAACAAAATATTATAGTAAAAAAAAAAACGCTCATCCAAAATTTTTTCACCAATGTTTGCACAAAAATCCAGCCTAATATAATCACAAGCTTTTAGGTTGTGAATAAATTTTGGTTTAAAGGGAATAATTTTGTATTCTTTGAATATATTCTTTAAGCGGCTTTTGCTAAAACCAACCTCCGCTGGCCTTCTTATTAACTTCAGCAGATCCCGTCTCATCGAATTACTTTATTAATTTTTTTATTCCCTTAACCGTAAGGTGTACATCTGGATATTTTTCATTGAATAGTTGAAATGTATACCTGTACGAAACATCCCCAGTGCCATAGCACCTTAAAAGATCAATCCTTTCACTGAAACCGAATGACACTTTGAAATATGTACTATTGAAAATTAACTATAAATGACAATCAATATTGTTTGTAAACAAATGACAATGTATTGTTTGAAATGTACGCGTCGATTCCTAGATCTTATCAATGATAGTTGTCTCAATAAATAACAATAACGCTTTCATGAAATTGTGCCGATTATTTTCAAATGTTGCAGTTATTATTACTTTTCAATTTTGAATAAAATTTTGCTCTATGATATACAAAAAAGGTACTTTACCTGCAAAGAAAATAGTTTTTGGTCCACCTCCAAGGCGACTTTGGATTTAAAAAATTAAAAATATGATGAAAATTCATTTCCAATGCAGCAGGGCTGAATCTGAAAAAATCGTTTTGAAATTCCAAAATTTTTGATCATTTACACCTATAATGAACTCAATCCTTGGACACAGTCTATAAATACGTTACCTACCTAGATTGTAATATTTAGTTGAATTTTAAATTTCAAACTACAACAGTGATTATGTATAAGTGTTTCAAGTTACATACCTAATTAAACATGGTTTTAAAGAGTTAAAGTAGACTGTGTATAATTTGATAAAGTTTATGGAAGAAGAAGCTGTAAAAGGTGTGACCATTCCGTTGACCTGTGTTAATGATCGTGTGTGTAAGGCACTTGGTATTTCAAAGAGCAGCGTAACCAAAATCAAGGAAGAAGGCAAAGAAGCCTAGAATGGCAATGGCGAGTGTTCTTCCTCCACGAACAAGCGAATACGAAAATATTCAAAAACGGAAGTGGAATCTCGTATGAAAGATTTCTACAGAACGCATATTAACAATTATTTCAAAATACATAATTCCCATCCAACATTAAATAAATAAATGGTTTCGTTAAAGAATGACGGATTTCCATTTAACGGAAGTAAAAGTTTACTGAAAGATTACTGAAAAAAATTGGATTTAGGTTAGTGTTTACTTTTACGTTAATAACCACCTTAAACTTCATGCAAACATTTAATGTTACAGTTGGCAAAAATCTACCTTCTATCGTGTTTTAATTGAGAAAGCGGAAATAGGGAAGAAGCGAATTTCTTATATTCGACAAATAGCTCAGTATCGAGAACAAAGGCCAATTGTTTATATTGGTGAGACCTACATAAACACAACACCATACTCTTGAACAGATGACACATCTGGGGAAGTACATGGTCCAATAGGAAAAGAACCTATATTAATCACACTCTGTTAATCTTTAAACCAGGCTGTTTGATTGGGGATTACCATAACAACTAGAATAGCGGAAAGTGGTTGCGAGAAAAACTGATACCAAATTTATCTGCAAATAGTGTAGTTGTTATAGATAATGCTTCCTATCATAACACTACTCTTGAAAAAAATAATAACTTTTGCAAACCCAAAGAAAGAGATGCACCAGTGGTTAAATGAATAATGTCGCTTAACAATTCTTTGACCAAAGTAGAGTAGTATGAGATAATAAAGCGGCATGAACCACATATAAAGCAGTACGCTTCC
>JARFJB010000853.1:0-30000 GCA_036346205.1 Vesta saturnalis
GAATATCCACTGCATATCCAGACGGTACAAACAACTGTAGTAAAACATTTCTTCTTATTGAGCGTCTATTATGTATCAAAGTAAATATTGATATGCTTTCCTTAAGCTTGTGCTCAAATAATCATAAATTGTGCGCATATCTTGTATTCTTTAAGGAAACCGCAGTAAATATCATTTTATGGCTCTTTCATAAAATCCTATTATAACCGAGTCAAAATAAGGGATGTGAAAACAATGTCCTATTACTTAAGTCAATATGCTTTTGTTTGCTAATTCCAGAAAACTTTTCAAATTTCATATCACAAGTTTATCCCCAAATTCTACTATATTAACGCATTAAGAAAGCAAATGATTCCAAATATCTTCATAAATTTAAACTGTACGGCACTAAATCGGTAATAAAATCAAGCTTGAATTCGTATTCATTCACACGATGAAAAGAGAATAATGCGGCTCTCATTAAATAAACGATGGTTTCAGTCGAGATTGAGTAAACTATAAACTAAGATAAAGGAGTAAGACACCAATGCGGCAGTTTTTAATGGTGTTTACATTATATCTCCGGTTTATTATCGACTGGTGTGAAGTTTTGTAGAGCGCAAAAGTGCAACGTAAATGTAATCAATAGTTATACTAATTTAAATATTTAACTGTCACTCATGATCTAATTTTAGTGTTCATTATCATTCAATAGGTTTGAAAATAATAACAAACAGCGACCAGCAGTATCGTTATATAAAATGTTTACTCCAAAATGAAAAAAAGTTAAACCGTGTGGCCAAAAACTCTTAATCTTTAGTCTTTTTTGTCTAGTTCGCTTAATTAGTACATTCCCATAAATATGATATCGGTATTCCTATTGGATGAGAACTACATACATTATAAAAAACATAAATAAAACTGATACAGAATAGACGGCAACGACTATTTAACTAAATACCTCTATAGTTCTGTATTATAAGTGTTTTGTAACTGTGGTTTCCTATTAGTGGAGTTGATCGGCCTATTTCCACAGTTTATGCTTTTTGAGCGCGACGTTTCGGAAGCGGACTCTGCTTCCGTCATCAGGCTTAGTCCTGAGAAGGACTGTTTTCGCACTTGAGTCGAATTCATTTGTTATATCTAATTTTTTTCTCAAGCACTTGACTACTCTCAGATTCGAACTTGGTACCTTTCACTTACTAGTCTGACACCTTTACCGCTGAGCCACTGAGTAATCCAATATATATTTTTTAGAACTTATATATATTAAACTATTTTTCGTGGTTTCGCAGAAGTTTATTGCGCATGTTGCGCCGTAACCTCTTGCGCAGGTGTATTGCGCTTAAGCTCTTCGCGCATTATTGGAATCCATATGGGTTTCATTTCTACACTAGCTTGGCTTATTGGATTTTCTGCTAGTGCGATGAATGTGGCTTCTTTGAGTTTCCGACGAGTTGTATTCTCGTCCTTTGCCACTATCTGTATGTTATCCCATTGGATGCGGTGGTCTTCGTTCCAGACATGTTCAGCGATTCTTGATCTTTCAGTTTCGCCCTTGCGGACGTTGTTCTTGTGTTCCTGAGTTCTCACTTTGAGTGGTCTACTGCTCTCTCCTATGTATGCTCTGCCGCATTCGCATGGTAGGTTGTATACACAGTTCTTGGAATTCTGATCTTCATTGTATGGTTTGGTTTTGGTTAGTATTCCCTGAGCGTTCTGGTCGATTTGAAGGCAGTGCGTATCTTGTATTTGCTGCCTATCCTTCGTATTTTGTCTGAGGTACCTTGTATATATGGTATTATCGCTGTATATTTAGGTTCTTCTTTTCGGTTACCCTTTCCTGTTAGGTTAGGTGTTAGATCGGGTAGCCATTTTCTTTGAGTGTTCTAGCGATATTTTCTTTTCTCTGTTCAGGTCCTCTTGTTCTGAGCATATTGTTTTTGCTCTATCGTACAAGCATTTTGCTACGCCTAAATTCACGTTTTTGTGGTGATTGGAGTTGTAGTGTAGGTACCTCCCTGTGTGGGTAGGTTTCCTGTATACACTTGTCGTGAAAGTGTTGTCATTCCTGTGTACAAGTACATCCAGGAATGGCAGTTTTTGTTCCTCTATAGTTGTTCAACAAAGAGTGAGTGGTAAAACTTAAGGGTTAGATGTTAATACTCAATACCTTTTCATCTTACGTTAGTAGTAGACCGACACCTCACCTTTCACTTTTGTGACGTCATTTGACCTTGGGGATTTCCCAAGGCGTACCACGTGGCTGACCACTATTTGACCTTGAGAAAGTTGTTTACCTTGAGAAACAGGTTTGCCTTGAGAAAGTTGTTTACCTTGAGAAAGTTGTTTACCTTGAGAAACAGGTTTGCCTTGAGAAAGTTGTTTACCTTGAGAAACAGGTTTACCTTGAGAAACAGGTTTACCTTGAGAAACAGGTTCAGCTTGAGAAATAGGTTTACCTTGAGAAAGTGACCTGGTGCTACGCGGGAAATTTGAAATTGTGGTTTCTTGTCAGACGAGAGCTACCTCTAGGACCTGATGCAGCGCTTGGGGCTGTTTTATGGAAATTCTTGTAAGATAAATGCTACCTCTAGGACCTGGTGCAGCACTTGGGGTTGTTTTATGGAAATTCTTGTAAGATAAATGCTACCTCTAGGATCTGGTGTTTCGCTGGGGATTGTTTTTAATAATAAAGATGTTCTTGTAAGATAAATGTTATCTCTAGGACCTGGTGCTTCGCTGAAAATTTGAAAATTGAATAAGGGACCCTATTGCTAACTTGTAAGACAGGGTCTTGTGTTAGGTCTGAACCTCTGATGGGAAATAGTACGAGGACTCTAATGCTAACTTGTAAGACAGCTTGTTTGCGACATCTAGCAGGGTATGGACTGAAGTATTCTGTAATAAAGGTGGCGCTACCTAGTGGTATATTTCAGGTTTAATCAGGGATTTGTTTGTGGTGCCATCTAGCAGGGGTATGGGTTAATGAGTATTTTCTGTAATAAAGGTAACACTACCTATTGGCATATTTCAGGGTTAATCAGAGGTTTGTTGCTGAGTCATCAGGAGAGCAGCTAGCGTTTTTCTGTAATAGAGGTAAAGTGGTATATTGCTTAGCTAATTAATTGTTTGTAGTTTATGACTTATACATGTTCTCTATAAGCTTTACTAATAAAATGCATTTGTAAGACCTGTAGAACATTCATAAAGGTGTTTTTAAGATGGGGTTTAAAATTATCTTTGGATGTGACACAGTATACGTTGTACAACACTACCTTATCTTATCATATCATAATCTAAAATAATACTATAAGACCTTAAACATACATACATACATACGTAAAAAAATGTTAAGGAATTACCCGGAAATCGTGACTTGTATTAATAAATACAGAGATTGCATCTGGTCCTCTCTGAGAAGATAATAATGAAGGCCTTGAGGCAAACCGTCAGTCTGAACGGATTTGCTATGGTATAAAAAAAGACTTGTACACCTCAAGGAAGTATTGGGATCTCAAACCAAGCCGGCAGTCTCACCAAACCTGTTACTAGTAGTAATTACGACTTCTACAATTTGAGATCGTCTGATTTTTACCGTACCCGAACCCACTATTTAAAGTATTGAAGCTCTGACGTCATCTCTAACAAGTTATAGCTAATAGGGTTTTACCCTCATTTAGAATGTAAAAACACGCATTCATTTTGACTGTCTCTTTGAATACTTTATTTTTGAAGGTCTCTTTTTAAAAGTACAAAATATTTTTTCTATTCAAAAATTTATAGACGGTTTAAAAAAGAAAAAAACAATAAGACCATTTTGATATTTGAAGACGCTTATAATGTACTACTCATTATTTAAAATCAAATAGTTAATTACAATGGTTTTAAACGAGTTTCATCGTATGATAAAATTGTTTTGTAAAATGCAGCGAATGCAATATATAAATAAACTGTAACTTAATCTGATATGTACTATTTGTGAAGATAATAACCCTATTTTTAAAAATAAGACAAGATCTGTAATTATTAGTTTGCTACATTCATGTATACAATTATGATTTTAAAATTACTTTTGTTTTACTTCAGTGGTGACAGTTAATTCGTTTTAAATTATGCTTGCTTTAGCAAGTTAATTACCACACATCAATTGTAATTGTAATCAGTTAAATTTAATAGTATAAAAAGAAAATTGATTACCAATATAATATAAATAATTTCTTTTAAAAAACACTAAATAATAAATTTTATATAACACGATTTTTAAAAAAAACACACATGCTGAATTAAAAGAAAAAACAGTAGGTATTACGCATTTCTTAATTAAAAAGTAAGGTACTAAAAAATATCTTTATTTATCAGAATAGAATAGTACAAAAGCATACATTATACATCATTTTAGAATTATGTTGTAGAGAAAGTTATTTACATATGGATAAACTATTTTGTATGAAATGTAATTATCCTTAAATCGTTATAATATTTTAAAAATCTGATTCTCTCTTCAAGCAACTACCATCTATATATCAAAATTATGAGTGATTTATCTGTGCATTCAAAAATAATTAGCATGCTAACTGTAACCTTTTAATTGTCTAATTTGAAATAAGGATGAGATAATCTAGCTTATCCGAGTTTCACGAGACTGTAGTACGTTTTGTAATACATAAACAGAATCTTCAATACTGTGATACGTGTAGCAGCAAAAAACACATTAGCTAGTTAGTTTCACCTCTATATTACTTTACATGCATGGCTGATCTTATGAATAAATACATCTGTCAAAAAAGCTAATTAAACATAACTCCATGGACTGGGTATAGCAAGCAACATTTGCAATTATAGCTTTTAGTCAACACAATAGTGCCTACAACTACATACAATCAATTAGCACTGCTTTAGCACGAGGATCAAACGAAAAACACGCATGCACGCACGCACGCACACATACACGCAAGCTCGCACGTACACACGCACGCACGCAAGATCGTACGATCGCACGCACATAAGCACGCACGCTCGCACGCACGCACGAACGTACGCATGCTCACACGCACGAACGTACGCACGCACGCACGTACAAACGCTCGCACGCACGCTCGAACGTACGTACGCGCGTAAACACACACGCTCGTACGCACGCAAGCTCGCACGCACACTCGCACGTACGCACGCGCAAAAGCACGCACGCTCGCACGCGCGTAAGCACGCACGTTCGCACGCACGTACGTACGCTCGCACGCACGCACGCACGTACGCACGCACCACGCACACACACACACACACACACACACACACACACACACACACACAAATAGTACATATCAGATTAAGTTACAGTTTATTTATATATTGCATTCGCTGCATTTTACAAAACAATTTTATCATACGATGAAACTCGTTTAAAACCATTGTAATTAACTATTTGATTTTAAATAATGAGTAGTACATTATAAGCGTCTTCTAATATCAAAATGGTCTTATTGTTTTTTTCTTTTTTAAACCGTCTATAAATTTTTTTGAATAGAAAAAATATTTTGTACTTTTAAAAAGAGACCTTCAAAAATAAAGTATTCAAAGAGACAGTCAAAATGAATGCGTGTTTTTACATTCTAAATGAGGGTAAAACCCTATTAGCTATAACTTGTTAGAGATGACGTCAGAGCTTCAATACTTTAAATAGTGGGTTCGGGTACGGTAAAAATCAGACGATCTCAAATTGTAGAAGTCGTAATTACTACTAGTAACAGGTTTGGTGAGACTGCCGGCTTGGTTTGAGATCCCAATACTTCCTTGAGGTGTACAAGTCTTTTTTTATACCATAGCAAATCCGTTCAGACTGACGGTTTGCCTCAACGCCTTCATTATTATCTTCTCAGAGAGGACCAGATGCAATCTCTGTTATTAATACAAGTCACGATTTCCGGTAATTCTAACATTTTTTACGTATGTATGTATATGTTTAAGGTCTATATATTATTTTAGATTATGATATGATAAGATAAGGTAGTGTTGTACAACGTATACTGTGTCACATCCAAAGATAATTTTAAACCCCATCTTAAAAACACCTTTATGAATGTTCTACAGGTCTTACAAATGCATTTTATTAGTAAAGCTTATAGAGAACATGTATAAGTCATAAACTACAAACAAATCCTAATTAGCTAAGCAATATACCACTTTACCTCTATTACAGAAAAAACGCTAGCTGCTCCTCCTGATGACTCAGCAACAAACCTCTGATTAACCCTGAAATATGCCAATAGGTAGTGTTACCTTTATTACAGAAAATACTCATTAACCCATACCCCTGCTAGATGGCACCACAAACAAATCCCTGATTAAACCTGAAATATACCACTAGGTAGCGCCACCTTTATCACAGCAAATACTCGTTAGTCCATACCACTTACTAGATGGCGTCGCAAACAAGCTCTGTCTTACAAGTTAGCATTAGAGTCCTCGTACTATTTCCTATCAGAGGTTCAGACCTAACACAAGACCCTGTCTTACAAGTTAGCAATAGGGTCCCTTATTCAATTTTCAAATTTTCAGCGAAGCACCAGGTCCTAGAGATAACATTTATCTTACAAGAACATCTGTATTATTAAAAACAATCCCCAGCGAAACACCAGATCCTAGAGGTAGCATTTATCTTACAAGAATTTCCCATAAAACAACCCCAAGTGCTGCACCAGGTCCTAGAGGTAGCATTTATCTTACAATAATTTCCCATAAAACAGCCCCAAGCGCTGCAGCAGGTCCTAGAGGTAGCTCTCGTCTGACAAGAAACCACAATTTCAAATTTCCCGCGTAGCACTAGGTCACTTTCTTAAGGTAAACCTGTTTCTCAAGCTAAACCTGTTTCTCAAGGTAAACCTGTTTCTCAAGGTAAACCTGTTTCTCAAGGTAAACAACTTTCTCAAGGGAAACCTGTTTCTCAAGGTAAACAACTTTCTCAAGGTAAACAACTTTCTCAAGGCAAACCTGTTTCTCAAGGTAAACAACTTTCTCAAGGTCAAAATAGTGGTCAGCCACGTGGTAGGCCTTGGGAAATCCCCAAGGTCAAATGACGTCACAAAAGTGAAAGGTGAGGTGTCGGTCTACTACTTACGTTCAACCTGGCCAAGTTCACCTTCAATTTAACATAACGTATATGAAATCCATAATTATAGGTGAGTAAGCAACGAGCCTCTAGACGTACTGCTCTTGCTATTATTACTAATGGACTAACGGCAATGTATACAATTTGAGATAAATATAGAAATTTATAGTCTATACTTTATATTGAATAGGAAGGTACCGTGCAAACAATGGAGAACTTTCTACGTAAACTTCATTCAAGAAGCATTAGAGTAGAAATGGGAAATACCGGCCAGTGTGGTGTACTATTTGCCTACAACATGTACTGTATTTTATGAAGCATGGTTGGTTGCGTATCATTTCATAAACATTAATGCTTAGCCATATTCGATCTTCTGTACCAATGGCTTTTTGATATGAATGCCACGAAATTACAACAAATAGGTGCTTGCAGAAAAGGACAAGGGATGGGATGTATTTGTGACCACTGGGAAAATAGGGCAACTACAAGAGTGATGTGTGCATTTAGTGCGTCAGGTGTATGCGTGCCGCCTATGTTAATATACGCTCGAAAAAGGATGTCGCCACAGTCAAAATGGACCCTCAACTGTAAGTTATGGATGCTCAGAGAAGGGATAGATCACGCAAGAACTATTTATAAAATCTATACAGTACACTTTGTTCCACTTGGCCACCAACGTAATATAAACTCAGATCCAGTAAATTTTTATTAACATTCATGCTCCAGTGGCCACCACTCCACCGCTCCACCTTACATCAATTAATGAACCAACGTAAATCTAGTGCTGTATTAGAAAGAGTACAGAAATATCCGGATTTATTTGAAAACATAATGTGTCACAGACTTCAGTTAATAGCTCATAGTTTGGAAAGTATTTGACTTCAATGAAAGGGCATGTAATTTATGAAAATCGGAGTATTTCTTACTTTCGAAATTATTTTCACATCTAATATAGCAACAGTCAGTCCTTAAGTGACAACATAAAACGTTTGCACGTGAAGTTTAATTTCCTATTGAAATGTAAGTATTTACTTTAATATTTCTTTAAATCTAAATAATGTGTAAGTTACCGTGCTTAACTAAATTTATGAAGTAGTTTACAGTACTCAAAGGTTAATTGTTCATTAATCGTTTTAGTTCACGTAGTTATTAGTGATTAAACGCAATAATGAAGCACTTTTTTGTAATCATGGTCTGAAAATCACATTGTTATTCTAGGGGAGACAAGTGTGAGTTTTCAGAACGAGCGAAGTGTTTTCGTAACTGGTATATTAATCTTTACCACGGAGGTAGACAGTATGTATCCCAGGGATTTTCACTAAATCCAAGAATTATATTCTTGCACAATGAGCCAGTCTTGCACCATAAGCCAGGGTACAAATACGCTAAAATAGTTTGAAAGATCAAGATGAGCATGAGGCCATGACCTTTGGAAATGACAACCCTATTGTTTTTGGATTTGCCTGAAATCAGGTTTAATTACTTTTAGATTGTATAAAAAGTACCTTAGGTAGTTTAGTTCTTATTATCAATGGGTTATTGATACATGTAACAAAAAGCTGTTTATTGTTTCAATTTAGATTTAACTGAAATAACATTATCAATACCTACTATTAGCTTCCTCGGTAACCGAATGGTCAGAGTGTTTGTCTTTGACCCGAGACAAAACAGAATTAGTGATTTGTCGGCAAAGGAACCATCAAAATAATCATTTTCTCTTAACATTTGAAAGGGGTCTATCCAAAATTGTGCAGTATGCTTGCAATGTATGGACCATCATGACTCAATTCTTTGGTTGATGACACTTTTCGGTAAAATATATTTTCTTCCTGCTCAAATAAGCCCTCAGAGGTTTTGAGTGTTTTATTTACAGTTCCAATATCGCACCTCACAGTTTTGGATACCATCCAGTTAACTGTATTGCTTTTCCCACAGCAACACCTACAAATATTTGGTTTCATTAGAGTTATTTTAGTACGTGCATTGTGTACCTATTTGAAATTAGCTAACTTTAAAAAATAGGCTTAAATTTATTCTTTTCCAATTTCTAACAGTAAAGATATTCATAAAAACTACATAACATCATTTCTTAAAATGCATTTAAAGTTTCATATTGCCTTAGGATTGTAGATGCCGATCCTGCACATAGCTTGATAAGATCCATGTATTTATGCAAATTCCATAGTTTGTCATAAAAATCTAGGTTCCAAAAATAATTCTGGCTTTAATTCATGTTCTGCCTCTTATCTTAACCTTTTTCTCCTCCGGAGTTCAACATCTTCCAAATTTGAACTCGTTGACAATTTCGTGCGTTATCACAAATTGTTCTGTAGACATCGTGCATGCATGCCACGATATCCGTGCATTTCATCTGATTCATTACATATTACTTATTAGATATTACGTTATATAATTACGATATAGTACGATCAAAAAGTATGGTGCTCTAGTATGGAGCACCTTCTATACTCAACAGAAACTTCTCGAAAATGTACAACGCAATTTTTTTAAATATTCGTGGTTTAGACTGTAATCATTATCAGCCCAAGGATTTCCAACTTACACTCTATTGGACACCTTCAAATTTTACTCCCTTGAAGATAGGCGATCAATAACAACGCTTTCCAATTACTGAATGGTCAAATTAATTGCCCCGCATTGTTAACTAAAATTAAATTTCACCTGTCTAGACTTGAAAGCAGAAACCTGTTAGTCAAAATGGGCAAAAACTGTGACGTGTTCAACTGTAGCTTAAATTGTTTATATTATGGTTTCCTGAACCATGTAAGCCGTTAAATAATTCCATCTGCAAATTTATACTTTCAAATTATTTTGAATGTCTGTTTTGTATCTAAATCATCATGAATTTTATTGTTATAGAACTTTATAGTTTATTTTTATTATTCTTATTTAAGTTGTGTAGTGTAAGTTTATTGACAAGAAATCGTCCTGTTGGGAAATAAAGAATTATTATTATTATTATATGCAATTGATTTAAAAATGCAAGGATCTGATTTTGATTTTGAAAACCGAAGTAAAAGCATTTTGCTACCAGCTCCTCAATTAGCAAAAATCAAAATATTATTACCAAAACGCTATTAAGGTTTGTAAGTACATCTCTATAAAGAAGTAAACAACAATACAGAACGCAATTCACCGAATTGAATTAAACCAGGGATTAATGCTTGCTTAAATTCATTGATACCAGGTGCTGCTATTAACTAATTTGTTAGTAAGTACTCAAGGCCAATTAAAACTACCTAGCGTGAATCTTGTTCTAAACTTAAATAATTAATTTGTCAAATATGTACACTGCAGCTAACTTTTTTGGGAATTTAAAAACTACACGAGAAATTTAAGGGCAAATAAAATACTTTTCCCTAAACTGGCAGAGACCCTTAATACTGGATTGTCCAGTAAATTCATTGTCCTAAATAAATTTGAACTTAACGGAAACTTTGTGAAACTTAATCTTTCAATCTTCCTTGAGCTATCCTTAATCTATCTATTGAGCTATCATTAATAGTGACCTCATCATCCATGTGCTACATTTTTGGACTGCACACTAGTATACCTTTAACCAGCTTTAAACTGTATGCACACGCGCGCGCGCATACACACACTTTTTTGGGCTGAAAACTAAATACCTACTCGAGCCCTCTACATTATAAACACGCTTAGCTGTGTTACGTCAGCGGATTACCATCCAGCATTTACTATTTCGATCTTTGACAGTAATATGACAAAAATAACAAATCTTATGGAATATAGCATCAGACTCAAACTCTATTACTTTTCTAAAAATGAAAGCTTTCACAATGTATGCTCATAAATACTTATCTTTTGGGTGACAATTAGTTTCGAAACCTATACACATTATAAAGTTTGCATTTAAATACGTGATTACTTAAGTCTTCATAGAGAAGTAGAGATATTAAAAATTATAATTAATTTTATTAAGTAAATAAATAAAACGTTTACCTCAAGTAGGATTTGAACCTACGACCTGTACTTTGCTGGAGTACCGCGCTAACCAACTCCGCTATCAAGATGCAAGCCCCACTCGATGTTAATATTGTGTTTATGTATGTAGCACTGATGTAAATTCTAAATATAATGAGATTACAATCAAATTACTTATATTAATGGATGTGAGCCTGCAATATCGGAGGGATTCACACATACGAAAGCAACTTGACTAATATTAAATTATTATAAGTAGAGATATAATTTTCTTTATTTTTTGCATACACAGTTCTTGTGCGAAAATAGTAATGTACTTATAGGATCTGCCTATTAAATGCATATGACCAGAAAGCTACTTATTTTATTTAGACGAAATGATTATCTTTAGAATATTCAAGAATGTAGAAGAATTATATGATCTATTTTTGCACATCATAACGATCTGTTAAATGAATACATAACTGTTATTTAAAATTCTTCTGAATACACGCGATCTAGCACAAGTGAATTGGACATAGCGTGTTATAACTAATCATAATCGTTGTTATAATATTACTTCCAAAACTATGAAACAAACAAATGACCTTAATCAAGTTTAATTAAATGGCGAGTCTGTAATTATTTTTTGCGGGCAACTTATTACGCTGTGCAAACAGTAAATTATTAATTCACGTTCTACAATTTCATATTGCTTGTACACAACAGTTATGTCATGATGGAATTTTCAACAGAGATGATATAGAAACCACACCTGACCATTGTAATTTATGTGTTGATGCTTTTCAGTCTGGAAATGTTAACTCAGGGAACACGCGTATAACATTGAATAGATGCAAATGTAACATCAATGTCAACTTAAATATATTGCTAATACTATATCACTCCATTCTATTCTTTTTAAACAATTCGCTTTTGTTTTATATAATTTATTAGATTATATAATTTATTAGAAATTAGTCGAAAGAGCGTTCTATTTTGTCTGCTATCCATTTTGCTAACCAAATATTTGAATATTACTAGGTATAATAGGTATAGAGCAGCATGTATGAGCCTCGTTGATTACGTGTATTATTATTATATATTAACCTTTTCTTTCATTTCTATGTCATTTTTATTCCAAAGTTGAATTTGATATGCAACAGTTTGTGTTTTTAAAAGTTAGTTTGCAAGTAAAAAAGTTGTATGAACAATTTTATTTCTTAAGTTACCAGAACCGCACTCTAGCGGAATTTATGAGAACTTTATGTAGCTTCCTACGTGTAACCCTCTATAATCTACTGCTACAGAAAATGTTTTGGAGGCTTTTCATGTTTCATATTTGGTTTTGATAATTAGTATAAACCTTCGCTATTGCTAAATACATAAATCGATTAACAACTTAATTTGTGGAAAATGATCGCAACCATTTCGTTGCCCGATAATCCACTGGAAAATATCGTGAAAATTAAACGTTTTTACTACATACCTTTTATTCTACAATCAATTACAAACACATTATTGTCAGACCATTTTAATTATAACTTTTTAAGACATTTATGCTTTGCCTAAATCACACACTCGCCACAAATTTTACTGCAATAAAATTGTTGAGTAATTCTATCTATAAATACAAGAATTCAATGTATAGTAAGGTGTGAAATAAAAATACTGCAAAACTGTGGAAATAAATCAATAAAACTAAAGTATACTCACTTACATGAAGTGGTGCATATTACCAAAAGGATATAAGCATGTATGGGAGAATGTTCACGAAATTGCTGGCACTATCCCATCATACTCAAGGAACGCTTATCCGTTAAAACTACGAACACGTAGAAAGCTGTTTCACACGCTTGTCTACCAATTCCTATACATGCCGAGAAGTTCTCGTAAATAGTTGTATATTTTCAACTGTGTTTCTCATCGATAAAGCTAATTTGGGCTTATCAGGGCATGTAACAAACATTTGTCGGAGAATTAGAACGTTTGTTACATTTATTTCTTGCTTCGGTGCTTAAAATTCGGTGATTTTGAACGCCAACTAGTTTGGAATAAAGAACCTCGAAGGTGATTATAATTGGATGTTTTCCATATAATAAGATGTAAGCTAAAAAATATCTAATTATATGTATGAAGTCCTAAGCACGGAACTTTAGAACTCCAACATGAGCATCATTGGATGATGTAAAATGGGAAACTCCATAAATAGGGCAGTAAGACCAAAAATGGAATTTTGGCGATTTGGTTTAATCTGTGGATCATGTTTTATGGAATAAACTTATGTTTTTAAGTGCAAATCATAGGTAGGTTATTTTATGAGTTGTAGCCAGATTCAGTCTCTGCAGCTGTATCTAGCAGGGCTATGTAGGCTTGTAGTACAATAGACTTTTAATTTACATGTAACTTTAGCGTTATCCCATGAATTAGAAGTGTGGGATAAAATACGAATGCTTTACATGTCACTCGCTAAAATTTTTATATGAAACGTGTGTGCCTACGTGCGTTATATGAGTTACTTGGAAGAAAAATGAAGGTTCAATCATAGTCAACTAGCGATTATTTCTTGTAATTTTCGAAACGCCCAGCGACTAACATAAGCCCATGAAGTAGTCGTTTGACTAGGTATATTTATTTTTTTTTTTTTTTTATTTTGTTTTTTGTTAGCCCATCGACTGCTATGGTCATTAGTGCCTTTTATATTTTATATTTTGTTGAACAAATTAACTGCAGTAAATATCTTATGTTTTCCGTTTCTAAGAGATTAGTCCCTAGTGCATCTGGAATGTAATATAATTTACGTTGTGCAGCGTATATTGGACATGCGCAGATTATGTGGTCAACAGTTAAAGGTGTTAAACAATTTTCACATCTTGGTGGAGGTGTATTTAATAATATACGTTTATTAGTTACATTTGTGCATCCAATTCTGATTCTGTGTAAGGCACTGCTTTCCTTTCTAGAGAAGCATGTGGCTAATCTCAATTAACAACAGTGGCCTTTATATTCCTTAGTTTACCTATAGACCGGATCCAGTTGTCTTGCCATTTTGATTTCAGTTTTTTTTATGTGTTTGGCAATATTTGCATGAATTGCGATTCCTACCATGTTTTCTGTTACATTTGAAGCCTCTTCTGCTGCATTATGGGCAGCTAGGTATGCTCTTTCGTTTTGTTTAATGTTTATGTGGCTAGGAATCCATAAAAATGGAATTGTTCGCCCAAGATTATTAAGGTGTGTAATAGTGGACAAGATAATTTGAATTAGAGGGTTTATTGCGTGTTTGTTTTGAATACCCATAAGAGCACTATGCGAATGGCTTATTATCACGAACTTGGTCCAACCGGTTACATATTCGCAGTAACGAAGGGCTTGCCAAATAGCATAGAGCTCTGCGTTATACAGGGTGGATACTCTAAGTGGAATGAATTCTGTAACTCAAAGGAGTGATCTCCAGGAGAAAACCATGGTAGGTATTCTTTGTAATTGTCTCCAGCCCTCAATCTGGGGGTTACAGTTTCTCCATTTATCCACTCCCGGGGGTGAAGCAACCCTAACTTATTTTTTTCAAAAGTAAGGGTAGGTCAAGTGATACACCGTGTGAAGACTTGCATTAAGAGGAATACAACACAGTATTTATTTTCTCGGGCATTTGAAAAATAATGTGAAAAAACCTACATGAACAACTTTCTCTGGCTCAATGGTATTTACTTTCGAAAATGATTGAAATGTCTGTAGCTAAAGATGTAACGTAGTGATAACACGCATTTATTATCGCAACAAGCCTGATCTTATCATTGAAGGAAAAAAATCTTTATCTTCTGCGTTGCTTATACTCTCTAAATGCTTTTTAATTTCGACAATGCTTGAATGATCGGTAGATAAAAATATGGCATATTGATAACGTGTATTTATTATCTCAGCAAGCCAGGTCTTATCGTTAATAAAAAACGCTCTTAATCTTCTGTGTTTTAGTCTCAATTTTAGTTACCTGCTTGATTTGTTAGCGTCCACATTAGTAAATTACAGTATTGCCTGTTCCTTGTATTTTTCTTTGCTCCTTTATTTAAGTAAATTATTCCTCTAGTGTAGTTTTCACATCTTCACATCGTAGTGAATTATTTAGCATGGCTTATTTAACGGAAGCACTTCGCTTTGAGATATTAATGATGATCGTATATGGTGACCACACTCAAGCTGAGGTAGCTGAATTATTTCAAGCAAATCATCCCGATTTACCGCGGCTTTCTCAAGGCACACTTAGCAAAATAGAAAGGCGCTATAGAGAATTGAGTCATACCAGGAATCTGCCAAGACAAAGAAGAGAGACAGTTGACGAAAATACAAATCTGAACGTTTTATTGGCTATTCAAGAAAACCCCATCATTTCGGCACTGCAATTAGCGCGCGTTAATGAGGTCAGTCACAGAACTGTTTTAAAAATTTTAAGAACTGCAAAGATGCACCCTTACAAGATGCAAATGCTACAAGAATTGACTGATGAAGATCCAGACCGACGAATTGAGTTTTGTGGACGAATGATGGACTTCATTGACCATGGTCACATACAGTTGGAATGGATTCTCTTTTCGGATGAATGTACTTTCTCTTTGCATGGTGAAGTGTATCATCACAATTGTCGTTATGAGTCTGACCACAAACCCCGTTGGATGCGGGAAACTCACACATAACGTCCACAAAAATTATACGTATGGGTTGGGATTATTGGAGATCAAGTGGTAGCGTCATTTTTTCTGAATGGTAATCTTGGTGGGCAATTATATCTTTCTATGCTCAAGGAAGACCTGCTCTCAAATTTAAGGGGTCTATTTCCAAATAGCAACCCAAATAACTTGGATGAGAGAATTTGGTTTCAGCAAGATGGCGCTCCACCGCTCTTTGCATTGCTAGTACAGAACTATTTAATCAAATTTTTCCAAATAGATGGATTGGCCGAAGAGGTGCACTTGAATGGCTACCACTATCCCTGGATCTTAATCCCCTTGACTTCTTTTATGGGGATATTTGAAGAGTATGGATTATGCTACATTACCGACCGACCTTCAGGATCTGAGGAACAGAATTACTGTAGAAATCAAAAATATTCCACAAAACATGTTTCAAAACATGAGAAATGGTTTTTATCGCCTATTGGGTCTTTGTCAAGAAACAAATGGAAACCATTTTGAACATCTTTAAAGTTATGAGTGTACCCGATAAGAAAAGATTTTTTTGCAGAAAAGTCGTTAAATCGTAGTTTAGTTTAAGAAATTTCTCAAATGAAACTTCCTTTGCTAAGAGAGTGCGTTTATTTGTTTATTATTTTTGATTTTGATCTTTTTGTTCAACAAAATAATGTTTAAAATTTTGAGAAAATAAATACTGCGTTGTATTCCTCTTAATACAAGCTTTCACACGGTGTATCACTTGACCTAGCCCTACAAAAAAAAGTTAGCAGTGGCTTCACCCCCGGAGGTGGATATATGGAGAAACTGTAACCCCGATATTGAGGCCTGGAAACAATTATAAAGAGTGCCTATCATGATTTTTCTCCCGGACTTCACTCCTTTGAGTTACAGAATTTATTCCACTTAGAGTATCCACCCTGTATATTGACGTATTTGTTGGCATTGGCCAACTATATTCCATGTTGTTGACAGAGAAGGCACTCCTAACCCCCATTATGCTTTGAACCGTCGCTGAATACCGACAGATGGTCACTAAGACTAGCAAGTATTTCATTATATTGTGTATGAAAAATGACTAGAAGTATTTGCCTGTTTATGATTTGTTAACTGAGTACAAACGTTAATTTGTGGGACCAATCATGAAGCGTGGTGTTTAATGTTAACCCCAAAAATACACCGTGGTCTTTCCATTGAATGTATCTGTCATTTAATTTGAGAAGAGGACTATAATGGGGCTTTCTCAGTTTGCAAAAGTGCATGTAATAAGTCTTATCTGATGACAGATTGAATCCCTTATTATCAGAACGTGCAGATATGAAGTCGATAACCTGCTGCATTTTTGTATTTATTTCTTCTGTTGTAGGAGCGGAATAGGGTAGTGCTAGATAACCAACATACAAGTAAGTATTTATATCAGATGGAAGAGAAGATATTAAATCGTTAGTTGCAATTAAAAATAGTGTTACGCTCAGTGTTGATCCTTGAGGTATGCCGTTCTCTAAAATCCTGAGAGATGATAGATGGTTATTTACACCGACTCGAAAAAATCGTTGCTCCATATCGAAGGCCTTCTCTTCGTCGAAGAAAACCGCAACAGCGTGGTGTCTGCGTGAGAAGGCTTCCAGAACAGCATTCTGTAGATGCACAAAATAATCTACTGTTGACTGAAATTTTCTATATCCTGTTTAGCAGTTTGAGAGTCACTCACGTTTTTCTAAAAGCCACATTGACCTAGCGCTGATCATGCGTTCAAGGATCTTAGCCATACAATAGGTCAAACTAATTGGTCTACAGGTTAAATCCATATCAGCTAAAAATTCTTCCAAACCTGCTTCCAAAATTTTCATATATTTTTGTTCATGAGGTTACCATCAAATATGTGAAAATAAAGCTTATTCCCTTCTATGCAACATCACACGTTAAATCCGAATCCACACTGAGCTTGTACTGATTTAGTTGATGAGGGTTTTCGCCTGACCAATAATAGCTGACATGAAGATAAAAAATCTCGTCAATACTTATATGAGCCTGATCGGACTAAATAATATTATTATAAAATGATTAGATTTCTTTGCAAACTGCAACAAACCTCTAGTACAATCTCAGGCGCTTTTCTTAATCACTTGGGTATAACACGTTATGAATACAGTATTTGTATGGTCCGTATTTATTTTTCTTTAAAACCTTTAATATGTTCGATGGTGAAATTCCTATCTCACCCTGAACTTGTCGATTAGACAGACTAAGTCCTGCTGGTATTTTTTCTAGGACATATATTATGCTTACTTTATATCGTTTTTTTCGTAAGGTTTTGGTTGCGTTTTGTTAAAACTTCCACATTCAATTAAGTTATCCTTTAGTCTGAAACCGTAAAATATCAGAAAAGCATATTACATAATATTGATATTAGTGGTGCACGTCTTTTCTTATGAGCTGTGAGATGTACAAAACATGGGGTTTTATTAAGTAAGCAACAAACTACAATGATGCAATAAAAATAAACACCATCACTTCTTTCTAAGTGCATCATCCTAGTTTTAATATTTTATAGTTGTTTAACAACACCTTATTTTTTATGGGTCTCAGAGCTCATAAGAAAATAAGGGCACTCTAGTAGTGCTAGTCTTCCCTGAGTTGATAATTCTTAGAAAATTAAGAAATTATCTGAAAAGTGTTACAACGCTTCAAGAGCAAATAAATAAAGAGTTGTAACAGTGTTCCGTCAGACACAAAAGAATGTGAAATGGTTGTGAACTAAGTTAGACTTGGTTACAATGCGATTTGTTACTCAGAGATTTTGAAAATTTCGTAACACTGCTTTTTAATCTGCTGTAGTAATTTTTCAGATAATATATGATCTAAGAAAAACATTCTTCCTTAAAAGTAATTAATGCCGTTAGAAAATCCTTTTATAAGGTTGCCGCCGTTCTGCGCATTTCTGGAAGTAATAAAACTTGCTAGTGAGCGGTTTTGAATTAACACCTTGAGTATTTCATCATTTTGATAATTATTATCTATTAAACATTATTGCACAATTAAACAATTACTAAGCATTTAATGTACACGCACGAGTAAAGTGAATGTGCAGGACGACTGTTAAAGAAACTGCCGGTATAGCCTGGTAGATAAAACCACGAACCAAGATTTAATTTAGCTGTAACTTCCATTTTATTACCAATATATTACCAATAAAGTATATGGATATCAATTAAAAGTCCATAAAGTAAGCCGTCTAACTGTCTTAAAGGCAACTATGATTTGCGTCTAAAAATACAAGTTTATGTAATATCTCCCAAAATATGAATCATAAAGCAAATTTGACTAAACATTTTGAATTTTTTAAGATATTATTGCATCGATTCTATATCTTTACATATTTGTCGAAATCGCTAAACTTCCATTTTTATCTGCAGCTCGTTGCTTTCTGTCTTAATTACAGTGTTTCCCAATTAATTTGAATTATAGAACCAAACAAATCAGGCTGTGCTTCAGCCAGAATTTACGGTAACCCCGGTGTGCTTTTTGTCTGCAAATACGTAAATCAAAAGACGTCCTCTGAATTTCGTGTTAACATTTCTTGTTAACTTACCAGTAAATATGTGCCTGTTTCTTAAATTTCGACGCATTGTCGTATTTTAAGTTCACTTCCCTGCACACGGTATGCAACTGAATTACATTCTTGTATTAATTTATTATATCTAATAGAGAATACCCTCCCTTGTGTTACGAAAAACCCTCTCTTGAGTTAAGAAATTTCGTATTGTTTGTAACTGAGGATATATCGTTTTATTTCACGTTGAAGGAAGTGTGGTCGAATGACGCCATGAGGAAAATGACGTGCACGATCATGCAAATTTCCTTATCTTGCAGAAAGCTTTAGTTGAATATACCTTTTGTTTCTGTGTCATTAACTATGGAAAGAGGCAATCTTACGCCTGCTTTTAATTACGTATGTTGTTAATTACGCCTGCTTTAGTAGCCACGCCACAACATCTGTGCTGGTTGTTATTGAAAAGAGTTGGAAATTATCTTACGTTACCTGGTGTTTTTCTTATAGTATCGTCAAGAAATGAAGTTTCTCGACAGCAATTCATTTTAATACAATTTCTTAACTTTATTTTGAGTTTATAAGTAAGTACGTATTCTTTTTAGTGCAAATTACGTTTTTATTAAGTGAACAAATTAGATGAATTGATTTACGAATATTAAAGTACATCTAGTCTAATATTGTTACGGTTGTAATGAAAAGAAAACAGCTGACTTGAATGTTTTCTAAGATGAAAACATTTGAGTGCATAACCTTACTTCAGTTGTATTTTGTTGACGTAGGTCAAACTAAACGTTGTTGTTACATTGACGTTATGCGGTTTCAATCGTCTTTCGTTTTGAAATAATTCTACGTAAAGATAGATTGTTGTGTAGTTTAGCTATCGATTAAGAATTAGTTCACTATAGTAAAGCTTTGCGGAAAGTTAAGTACTATTTTATTTGCTTTTATGCTGAAATTAAGTAGATATTATTTTCTTTTATTAAATACACAAATAAGTGCGGCTGTTGTATTGCTTATTAAGATTACATGTGGCATTAAAGTACAACTTTCTCTTGAAAAATCTGGAACACTGGAACTGTGGCAGGGTCTGTAACAAACAAAATACACCCTAGTACCACACAAAAATTTTGTTTGTTACCACTTTCCCATTTTTTATTGCATTTTAATTATTTAAGCTGTAGCGTTTGACTTACTTTAGTCTCTGCCTCTCTTACGACATGATAAAGACAGAGCTCTCAATCTACAATAAGTTTCGTAAGTAATGTACCTTGCTGAGCTAGACGTGGTGCAAACCTACCTTTTTATATAAGTGAAAATTTCACTTTGTTTAAATTGGCTTCCGAGAGGAAGTAGGATATATAATCTTTTTTATTTGTTATACTCAAAATAGCTGTTAAAACCTTAAAACTATTAGTAGTATGCAACCGTGTCTCTTCAAAGAAAATACTTTTTTGAGATGGTGTAACTACAACACTAGCAACACCCGTTTGTCACAAAACCATAAAGTTGTTAAAATAAACAGTGACGTAAATACCAACTCAAAATACTTCATACACTTTATTTAATAATTTAGCCGGCATTTTCCTAAATTCTATTTACCGAGGGCTAAGCCACGCCGTATAAAGGTAAAATTATGTAGTTCTAAAGGAACGCACATTTAACATGAAATAAAAATTTTAATTAACACTTTTAAATTATTTTACGACAACCTAACAACAATTTAAAGAAATTCTAAATTAAACTATATTTATCAGTACTGATGATGCTCAACCCGTTTCGATATTACATGTCATTCTCAGAAATTTTGAAACGTTTGGTAAGGAATAATAATAACAAAAATAATGATGCTTTTATTCAAATTAGTTTAAGAAGAATGGCAATTTGAATCTCAAAGGTAATTTCAGAATAATTAGCTAAATCAATTTTTAATTCTCGGTTCTACCGCTTAACTCTTCATATAAACCCAAACTAAAAAGAAGCAATATTAATTAAGCAAAAAGTTACCACTAAAATAAGCTTAGTTGAGATACTTAAACATTTTGTATTAATTGAATAACCAAATAGTGAAATAGTGTAAATAATAAAGAAAAAAAATAAAAAATAAAACAAAAATGAACTACCTAATAAGATTTACACCCCAACAAACACATCCACGTTGTAAAATATTACGTTTCATTCTTTCTTATTAGTCACTGCATTTTACAATACGAAACACCCAAGTTTATGAAGCTTCTGGAGAAATATTGTAAAGGTTTTCAATAAAAGTGACGCTAAATCTGACTAGATGGCTTGTGGGCGAACTCTGATCAATAAAAATTGAAGTATGGTGCTCCTCAACATTCGTTTTAAGTATATCTCCAAATCTAGCAGACAAACTTAATTGTATCATATAAGGTTGAGGGTTTTCGAAATTTGATAGTTTACTCGTTTGACAAAGCAGTACCAGACGAGTTTCTTAATTCTGTTTCTTGGTTTCCCAAATTTGTCAAAGCGCCTGTATGTACCGGAAAAATGGCTTGAGATGCAAAGAAAACATTGCTTGAACTCTGTTGGTCATGCTGATGCTATAAGGTAGAACATATCAATAATAGGGATGATCTAGTGCGAGGGTCGGTCGGCTCTTAAACGGCCTAGACACATCTTTTTGTAACGATTGACTTTTATTTGAGTAACGTTACCCTATATTTTTCATTTTTGTTAAGTACCTTTTTTCCTGTCTGTTGCAGTATTTTCACTTCATACTGTTTGTTGAATCGTAGAACAATTTCACTAATCGTAATAACATAAAATGAATAGGTGCTAATACAGTACTCGTAGCTTTTGCTAAATTATCAAGCGACATAATGTGACTTTTTCGGATGGTAAGAATTGTAACGTGTCAATTTTTGGCTATCGCTACCTGAATTGAAGTTTGGGATATGTGTTATTTGTAGATTATCTGTGTATATTTAGGCATATTGTCAGGGCCGGATTAACCATGAAGCAGAAGAAGCAGCTGCTTCCAGCTGAAAATTTTAGGGGCAGCAAAAATAACAGATAACTACTATCCTGTTACACAACAGCTGTAATACTAATAACAGATGGCAAAATCACAAAAATTATTTTTCATGCACCTTATAATAATCTAAACAAGAATAATTTTATTTTGTGATATTAACTTTTGCGCCCACCCGGTAGAGGTATTTCCAAACGTTAAGAACTATGTCCTTCAGGAAATATCCGCGAAAGTAGTTGTTATACCGGCTGTAAATCAAATAGGGGCCACCCCTGTAACTTTTTTACATAAAAAAACAATATGGCCGACTTCCGGTTTCACCGGCAATAACGCAAAAGCTGCAAATTTAAGTGGAACACCCTGTATATTTTTACATATTTGGGTTCTAGGGCTTCAAATACATACAGTTCATCTACCAAATGTCAACTCAAACGCCACTTTACTTTGACAGAGTCGGCTTCAGGAGCATGTTGTGTTAATAAAAATTAGAAAATTAAAAATTTTTAGGAACTAAGGAAATTACTATGCATATCGTTTTACTAGTACTTGAAAGAGCTATTTAATATATAGGTTGGACCATGTATGTTTCTATTGGGAACAGTGAGTTTTAGTTAAAAAAACCGTAATTTTTAAATTTGATCGTTATCACACTTCACAAACAATTTATTATTAGGAAAATAATATTGAGGGGGTAATTGTACGTCAATTATCTATAATTTAGGTGTCATCATAATGATCTAAAATTAAAGAAATATAAAATGAAAGTGGCATCTGAGTTGACATTTGACAGATGAACTGTATGTATTTGAAGCTCTAGAATCCACATATGTAAAAATATACAGGCTGTTCTATTTAAATTTTCAGCTTTTGCGTCATTTCCGGTGAAACCGGAAATCGACCATATTGTATATTTTATGTAAAAAATCCCTAACTGCCACTAATATAACCCACCCAAATTTGAACAAAATCTAACGACTTGTTCAAAAGTTATAGGAGTAGCGCCTATTTGATTTACACCTGGTATATTAGTAAATGAAAGCTAAAAACATTGCTTCATTTTAATGTGCGCGAATTTTCAAATACGTAAACAAATAGCAACTAACCTAACATTTTGTAGTCATGAATATTTTATTTTCCAGCACAATTTTGTTCTGTTCCTGGAAAAAAATTATAATTAATTGCGTTAATTAGTTAGACAAATATGTCTGTCGATATAAAATCTCTCCAATTTTCTGCAGCAGTAGAAGTTGTAAGTGAAACTCCTATAAGCAACGACCCTGCTGACTGGATTATCAATAATCAAACCATAGAGTATCTTTTACGAAATGGCATAAAACAAAATATAAGCCGACATTTTCCTGAAACTAGGAAGAAATCCCCTTATGGGGAAAGGTCCTTGAAAAAGCGGGCATTTTATCGAAAATTGGTGAACGGTGAAGAAATTGCAAGAACATTTTTTAGTATATTGACGGTGTCGGTAGCGACACAGATTTTTCACACTGGAGAAATATAAACAAAATATTAAATCAACACGAAAATTCCCCCGAACATAAGATATGTGAAATGAACTTAATAAAAGAAAAAATATGTCCGGTATAATTAATTGATAGTATATTGCAAATAGAAACCGAAAATGAAATTACTTACTAGAACAATGTACTAAGAAGAATAGTCGTACTAATTAAAAAACTTGGAAGTAGAGGATTAGCATTTAGAGGAAGTGAAGAACAATTGGGTTCAAACCACAATGGAAATTTCATGATGTCTCAAATTAATATCAGAATTTGACCCCTTCTTGGAAAGTCATATTTCCTGTTCTGGCAATCCGGGTAAGGGCAAAACATCTTATCTATCATCACCAATTTATGACTGTATAGGTTTTATGGGGAAATAGATTGTTTCTACTACTTCAACAAATGAGATAAAGTTGCCAAATACTTTTCTCTTATACTAGATTCTATCCCCGAGTTGACTCACGTCGATCAATTATCTTTTGTAATTCGATATGTAAAAGATGAGGGATCTCCCATGGAAAGATTAATTTGTTTTATACAGAATTTAGGGCAGAGGTTGCAAACAAACAATTAAGTGATTTAGAAATTGATATTAAACTCTGCAGGGGCCAATCGTACGATAATCCGAGCAACGTGTCTGGTCAGTATGGAAGTTTACAAGCTAGATTCAAGAATTTAAACAGTCTCGCAATCCACGTATCATGCGCTGCACATTCTTTGAATTTGACCGGCGTTAATGCTGTAGAATGCTGTATGGGGGCAACAGAATTTTTTTGTATTGTGCAGCATGTTTATGTATTGTTTTCATCATGAACTTGGAGGTGGTCAATTTTACAAAACTCAAAATTACAGTCATCAAATTCATCTATTGACAAAAGCAAAGCTGTTAGAGGTCTTTCCTAAACACGATGTTCCGCGCGTGCAGATGCTGTAATTAGCCTGAGAAACAGTTTTCCTGCCGTAATAAATGCTTTGCATACAATGAGAACAGGCACAACCGAAAAACCAGTTGTACGAAGTGAAGTTAATGCACTACTAGTCAAGTTACAAAAATCAGAATTTGTGTAAAAAATTTAGAACGTACCAATATAGTTAGTAAGAAATTACAGTCTGTGGCTATAGATATCAAAGACGTAGCTGAAATGTGCATGTCGTTAAACAAGTTGTTTGACAACATGCGAGATCAAGGTCAATTTTAAAGTTAGAAACATGAAGCAAAATCAGTTTGGCAGAATAAGAATTTTAGTTTGAATTCTGTAGAAACAAACTAGAATTCGAAAAAGAAAAATTCATTTTGACGAGAACTTTGAAAATGACACATTGTTTACATCTGAACAAAAATTTAAAGTAGAAACGTACTTGACAATGATCTATCGCCTGTCAGCAAAGTTAAAAAGAAGGAGTAAGGCTTACAAGGACAGCGTTTTACGATTCATGTATTTAGAGATTTTCTAAATACCCACAAAACTAATATCCAAATTAGAACTGAAAAACAGTGAGAAATGTATATAACCGATCTGGAAAAGACATTTCCTTCCGAATGCTTACATTTTACGGAATATTTGGAAACACATCTTACATTCAGTGATACAACTACCAATGACAGTTATTCATCTCCTTCACCTCAAAAAATGCTTTATATATCTTTACATAGTCGCAATGTCAAGGATGTTTTTACAAATGTAGCCATTGCTCTTCGAATGTACCTGTGACGAATTGCTCTGCCAAACGATCCTTTTCGTGCTTGAGGCGAATAAAAAATTATCTTCCATCCTCGGCATCGCATGCGAGCTCCAATTATATTGGTCTATTTGCAATTGAGAGTGACTTATTAAATAATCTAAATTTCGAAGATTCAATCTCTCGTTTCTCTAGTGCGAAAGTGACACGTGAAGTTTAGATGCATTAATATAAGAATTGAACTGTGCTGGATTTTACTTGATGGAAATTCATTTAAGTATTAATATAAGAATTTGTTTATGTATTATGTTTTTTTTTTAATATTTGACTAAAGGGTTTTATTTTAGTTATTGAGAATTATATTTTTGTTTAGGTTTTATATACTATGTAACGTTTATTTATTTTTAAATAAATAAATTCATGTTCAGTTTACATTCTTTTTTAAGATTCAGGATATTTTTCAGGGAACCAAAAATTACTATCCACAAAAGTTTTTTGAGGGGATTACTATTTTAACTCAAATTTATAACATTTAATTTAAACCGATTTATCTTCAAAAATTCCATTCTATTTTTTTGGTTTTTTGAAGTTTCCAGGGGCGGCAATACGACACCTGCTTACAGCGGCATATGCGGTTAATCCGGCCCTGCATATTGTATCATTTTTTCTTCCAATAATTAAATTTTAGTGGATGCGTTGATATTTTTTTCCCTGGATAAGGTATGCAACTGCTTTTAATTGCATTTTTGTATTAATTTAATATGTGTAATAGGGACCCCCCTTTTCTTAAAGAAATCATTCCCGTTAATTAAGAAAATTTTGTAGTTGAAAATTGAATGTGTATTGTTGGATTTTATGTTGAAGGAAGCATTGCTGTGGACGCTACGTGTTCAACATAGCGTGCATGTGGTATCTGAGAGGACGCAATACGTTATCTTAAAGAAAAGTTTGAGTTGCAGATATCTTTTGTTTTTGTGTCATTAAATATGGAAGCAAGGCACATTACGTTTGTCTTTATTCTATTGAAAGTTGTTGTAAATTACCTTACCTTTGTATCCTTATCGTATTGCCTAGAAATGAAGTTCTCGCCAGCAAGATCGTTTCAATATAATGTATTGACTTTATGTTGAATGTATGTAATAAGTACATATCACCTTTCTTTCAAATTATGTTTTTATTAAATGGACACATTAGATCAATTGATCTATGAACATTAAAGTAAAGCTAGTCTAATATTGTCTCAGAAGGGTCAATACTGTGGTAATACAAACAAAATAACTCACTTCAGTTAGTGTTTTTAAGATAAAAACATTTGAGCGTATACCGTTACTTCAGTGGTATTTTGTTTACATAGGTCATAAAAAACTTTAATTGTTACATTGAAGTTATTCACTTTCAATCAAATTACATTTTGAAACAATCCTACGTTATATTTTATGTATAGTTTTTATGCATCGATTAAGAACTAGTTTGCTATCGTAAAACCTTGCGAAAAATTTAAGTACTATTGTCACAGATGTATACACACTACAGATAGTTCATCACATGTTAGAAATTGGCTACGGTAATTTGGATTTAAGCGCCCGCCGAGTTAAATCCAAACAAAAATACACCAGCAATATCATCATTCCAAATACAGATGTCCTCTCGAAACTTAAAATATACCGACTTACAGAAGTCTATAGTGATCTAGGTACTTACTACGCGTACGATCAAAATATCTAGTTGCCTCTGTTTATTGTTGAAACACTGTCCCTTAATACAATATCGGCAAGGCCACGTATGGTTATAAAATATTTGTTTTTGGCTCTTTATTTGAAGTGTCTAGAGATTGCAAGTATAGAATTATTAAATTTACCGCCAATCAACATACAGGATTTGAGTTCTTTAATGTTATTTAATATTAGAAGCACAAACAATAAGCTTAATTCTTATATCTGTGATTCAATGTAAAAAATTCGTCACGTAATTCAACAGATTTTGTTCAAATGTGCAGAAAATAAAGTAGATTTTTCTTAATGTGAATGAAAACGTATAAAAAGATACTTTTATGCCATTATTGTTCAAATATTCTTTTGGAATGTCGGCGCCGCAGGTAGATCGAATAAAGCACCAAGTGGTGCAAAGTTTGTGGTTTATCAGCATCGAAACATTGAGTAGCGCATATCCCCACGTGTTAATTATAACAAATGAGAAATCGGTTATCCAATTTCATTAATTGTAAGCATCTTTTCACACATGCCGGATAAGATCTTCCTGTGTCGGATATTCGATCGCGAAGTGTATGAGCATAAATGATCGCGGTTATACAAGTGTCCGAAATAGCACTTAGCATTTATTTAAATATCCCTCAAATTTTGTTAATGAATATGCACAACAAAGCCAAAAGGGAGAATATCATTTCAGTGTTGGTATGGCAAAGGAAAGAAATGACGTAAAAAAACCTGCCTTGCCTTTGTAATATTCGCGAGAAATATACGATAAGCTACTTCACTACTTACACTAATTAATGAAATTTGATCCCTGGGAACAAATGTACAGTTACACCGACGTAACAAATTAGATCACCTAAAATAATAAATCATTCACTCTATCTAAAACATGCAGTAAAAACAGACAAATCGAATGATAAAATTCAGTTCATTTGGAGATACCCTTTTTAAAATACGAAACCTACCCTGTACTTCCAAGAAACCTGTCTCGTTCAGAAGATCACCATAAAAGTTTACGAGCTATATTTTTTATAACCCATCACTTCTGAAAAATTGCATGTTTAAGGGTGATTAGGTATGGTAGACCGCAATGGAATGTAAATAGGTAACAATACACAAAATATTTTTTGCAAGGGATGAGAATGGTAGTGTAGATTAGTAGTTTATTGTGTTGTAAACGGCTTATTTACGGGCTACTTTTTATTGTGCAATATCTCCATATTTCCGGAAAATATAGGTATGCCTTACGTCTAATATTGTAGTTCTCTACTGGAGCAAATTAAAAAACTATGTACCGCATACTTATTGTATTTAAAGTCAAATTGCATTTCTCACGGAGTGTCTATGATTTCCATACATCATCAGTAAAATATTATTTTAGATTTTCTTTGGATTTTGGAGCGTTGGGAATTTTGAATGTGTAACTCAGATGTATACATACGTGTGTATACATTTGTGGTGTAACTTTCATGAATAAAATTTGCTGATCACCATTCAATTTCTAATATTAGATTACTGTAATAACTGACGGTAACGTAATACGAGTATGTCACGCAAATCGCAAAGTATGCATATACAATCATGATCTGGTAAATCTCAAGTTCAGCACCATCAGGAAAACTGCCTTTTATATCTAGATTATGTAGGTCCCTTCGCTCTGACATAAGTGATTAAAAAATTCAACGCACGTTGCGCAAGCTACAAGAGTGCATTTACATTGCCCAATTTCCCTATGTGCTATTATATTTGTTTTTATGCTGAAATTAATCAGCAGATATTATTTTGATTTATTAGATATACAAATAAATACAGCTGTTGTGTTATTTACTAAGTTTACGTATGGTATTAAAGTACAACCTTCTCATTTTTGTCGTACTTTGATTATTTAAAAAATGAGTGGCGCCTACATTATGCATATCTGATTTGTATCTACGGATATTATCTTTGCATTCCCTTACGATCTATAGAGAAAAGAGCTCTTAACCTACAGTAAGGATCTCAAGTAATGTGTATCGCTGAGATAACCCGTAGTGCAAACTTACCTTTTTTATGTTATAAATCCGAACTTCATCTGTTATAACTTACCCTTCTTTTTCGCCATAAGCGATAATTTCTATTCGTTGTAAGTTGACTTCCGAGAGGAAATTTTTTTTTATTTGTTGTAGCATTTAACACGATTTCCTGCTTTGATTAAATTATTTATCATTAAAACTACAATTTCTGCAGTATACAGTAATTTTTTTAAACATGTGGTTCAACATAAAAGTGTTATACAGATAAAAATGCATGTGCTAAAGGCATATTAACCAAACCAGTGAGAATGATTTATCTAGCAATAACAAACACATCATCATAATAATAGACCCGAAGCAGGTTGTTGTTCAGAACCGCTACATATTAATCTTAAATACATAAAATGATACATATTTACATTATTTCCAAAGTCAGAATAGAAATTATTTTCGATACTTAATGAAAATAAATACACTTTTGGAACAATATATTTTATTTTTATTCAAACTCACTAAGTTTACTGGATCTAAATCAGATACAGTTTTCACTCAAAAAAGGTTGACGATGTACTATTTTATATCAATAAATTATAGCCGTAATCTCAAAACTAGCATTCTATCAAAAAAAAACTTAAATACCGTTAATAAGTATTTTGTATACATTATCCTTATGGATAGCGTTTTCGTTCTTAAATAGTAATATCATTAACTATAGGAGTATCAATTACTTCTGTTGTTGCTTGAGTCAAACAGTTCACGAAACCTTGTATTACCGGTCACGACAGTTAAATAAAGTTAATTCCTTTAAGCTATATGTGTA
>JARFJB010000853.1:35000-59658 GCA_036346205.1 Vesta saturnalis
ATTGCACAAGTACATTATTAAATCAAATGACACACAAAAAGCAGTGAAAGTGTTAAATATGTAACAAAACACCATTAAATAGGGTTAAAGTGCGTACAAAATTATAACATTAGGAGAAAATGAATAAAAAGCATTTTAGTTACACAGAAACACAATAATAAAAAAAACACATATAATCACACGCACAATTGGGTCATAAATAATCAAAATAAAAATCATAATAAAAATCGTAATACCAAACATGTGGACCTTTGAAACCAATCATGCCGGTTTATAAGTAAATAAGCACATAAAACAATAAAGCAAATTATGGTATATATAAAATACAACAACAGTAAAATTGCACAGGTGATAATAAGGTAACGGCAAGTACAAAAGGAAACAGGCAAGGAATTTACACGTACCCAATTGTTTAGTGACCACCAAAGCACAAAATACATAAGTCAAATTACAATCAATCACACACAAGGAGAACTCAGCCGCAGGCAAATAATTCTACTTAAGAACTGACACAAAAAAACTCATTAAAACAAAGCCTTACAAGGGTAAGTTATAAATAGATCACAACATCATAGCCGATATATAAACTTGAGGGAGTGAGAAAAATACAGTGCTCCTTTCTCAGGTTACACATTCATCTATACAACAATAAAAACAATAAAAATAAAATTCGAGGTGTTTAATGGTTATCCGATCCCGGGAGTGTGTACCCACTTGGTAATTGCCTTTTACAATTAATAACCAAAACGGTATCATGTACCCGTTCATCTGCCCACCTATACACAAATATAAATATAAACAACAAACAGCAATGATAATTCACTTCAATACCAGAGTGAAGGAGCTCTGTACTGATTTTCATTTTAACGTCTTTCAGCTTAAGGAGCCCGCGCGCGGATAAGATACCTTTGCTAGGCAATGATCGATGTTTAATGGGTTATATAGGCTTGTGGAATCATTTTCAGCCAGCCTTAATTTATATGAAATACCTACTTACTGTTATTTATAGATTAATATTTGAAAATCACATTACAACTAACCCCGAAAGAAAAGACAAATTAGTGTTGGCTAATTCAAAAGAAAATGTACACGCACGAAATATTTTAAAGACAAACTATTTACAATGAAGGTATTTAATATAACCTAAAACCGATCTGGCTCGATTGACACTCTAACTGTAACTAACTTTCCCCCGATTTCAAAGCTAACTATCTTTATTCCCTCAATCAACCTCCATTTTTCAAAAGTAATATAAAAACAAGAAACATTAATTTATGTTGGAACAGTTTCATATTAATTATTGCACATCTTAATTTTAAAAATATGCATTTGTCCATAACAACCCTGCATGTAGCTCTCAAGTTTCCAAGTAACAAACAAAGATATCTTTTGATCGCGATCTGTACCGACACAATTACTTATTAAGCTAGTGACATTTTTACATTAAGAATCGGGGCATAAGCAATTCCAATGATTCGTTACGCCCCTTCAGTAAAGCATTCTTCAAATATTAGTTACAAACAATCCCACATTCCTTACATAAAATATATAAAAAAAATATTTTGAAAACATTAGCAAATTACGACGTATTACCAAGATATTAAAAAAATCCGCTAATTATCTTTTCTATCGCGGCAACAATGGCGATTTGACAAACGTTTATTACAATAGTAAAATTTTCGCAGTCCGCTACCTATAATGCACAAATAATGATTTTACTTATGCTGTAAATTCTTTCAAATATAACTATCGTAACGCTAATTTCTATGAAATGTATAATAAATGTCTATCTTTGTCACATTGGAATGTCTTAAATTATTTATCAAATCTTAATGAAATTTGTAGTTCCCGGATTGAATTAAATCATACACACCATGATTTACACACAAATCTGGAAAATATCCTCCCTGGTATACTATTGACATAATTAACTAGATTAAATTTTAAGGGGTTACATTAAGAATACTGTGATAATGAAGATAAACGATTAAGAGCGTTTATTAAAATTCAAGCTAGGATTGCTTATGCTAGGTATGTTGATCATGTCGAAAAATCAATTTCTTCTAAACCCAACAAATTTTATTTTATTAACAGTAAAAGGGATCGTCTAAAATTCCCGAAACAATGTATTTTCGAGATAGCAAGTGTAGTAACCCCCAACAAATAGTGGATGAATTTTTCTGATGGAAATAAGTCAAACATGCCCGAGCATAGTTTTTATAATTTCGGGAATAATCTCTCCAACCTCCAATTTCTGAAGACGATATAGTTGGAGCAGCAAAAAAAAATTACGCGTGAATTGAATAACATTCCTGGACTACATTTGCATCTTTGGCAAACCTCTTACAGTATTATTCAATTTAATCATAAGACTAATTCTTAACCCGACATGTAGAAACTTACTAAAATTTTCGCTGTTCACAAAGCTGGTGCCTTAAATAAAATTAATAATTATAGACCTACTATTATCATATGTAACTTTGGTAAACTTATTACATATGATTTTACTAATCTAGAAGATTTCACAAACCTAAATTAAATGCATTCGTTTTATTTAACATATTTTATTGAAACCTTGTTTTTTTTTTAAGGTATACCATCCAGTTTTGAAGAAATGTGTAAAGAACGACGGTACTTTGAGTTGTCAACAGAATTCAGATGATATATTAGACCTACCTTACTTCAAAGGTCTAGAGGAAGTTCATTATGCGATTGATTCCGAGGTGACGACACTAAATGAACTTGGAATAGAAGACTCTGAGGGATACACTACATTAATTCCTGAGTCTACAATTAGCAGCATAGTTTCAGAAGATTCTTATCAAATTAAAGATAACGCGTTAAATGCAATTGAGCAAGACCGAGTTCCCTTATCGATGGTTGATAATATATCAATGGACCGTATAGGAAACCAAATGTTAATATTAACAAAATTAATGAACCATCTAAAAACAAGTTCAACAACAAAACCATCATTAGAAATAACAACTTACGGGGAAGTTTCACCAATGGAGTATGCAGCAATACCACAAAAGCTAATACATAATTTTATCCCGTCTCATATGAATATAACTTCACACGCTTCGTCTAATTTTCTTGAAAGTCAAGCAAATTTACTTCCAACTCAGCTGAACAAAATAACTGCACAGCTAGTAATGCAAACTCCAATTACTAAAAATCAGACAACTAAATTAAACATGGACGACTTCCACGTTTTAAAAAAACATCAGAGGTTTCTCCACTGTTGTTTAACCAAAATACGTTCGATTATTCTAATCCACAAGATATTGTTACAGTTTTGTTTCATAAATATCTAACTAACAGATATTTTATGAACAAAGGGGAATATATAAAAAGAAGCTCTATGATAATTCCTTTATCAACAACTAGAAAACCCCAAGTTACTACTAAACAACCAAATAACTTAATTAATCAAGTTTCAAAGGAAGATCGCGATATTGCTCTGAAAAATCGCATTTCTCCCTTTACTTACTCGGCTAATGGATTTTATGGGAAATCCTGCCTTAACGGTATACGTTTACCTAATCCACAAGATTGCACGCGTTATTTTCTTTGTAACTCATCGACTATCTCACTACGTAGTTATACTTGTCCCCCAAATATGGCTTTCCATAAAAACAAACGTGTATGTGACGTAACAGAATATCAACGATGCAAGAACGAAATTGAAGAAAATCCTGAAGTGAAAACGATACAGAATTACAATGAAGTTTCTTGTGATACCTATATGTGTGGAGGATTACAAAATTTCAGCGGATCTAAGCATAACGAATTGAAATGCGCCGGGACTCTAAAATTTTGTTTAAAAAAACAGAAATGCCTTCCCACAAATTTATGTTAAAATATATTCACTAAAGTTGCTTTTTAATTTTAACTTCGTATATCTTTTATAAAAGTTTTCTTATATAAAATGTAGACAGTATTAAACAACTTTCTTCTTATATTCGTTTTTCTACAATAAATTTTCTTAAATGAAAATAGGTATTTTTTACTGTCAATTTACTTTCAAGTTTAGTTCTATGCCACTACTCAAATTGTATAAAAATATAAGTAAATTTCTTTGAGTTAAAATATAATTATTAAAATCCATATACCTGTCATAAAAATGAAAATAATGTCATCATATTTAATTATATTCATTAATTTATTAATTAATATTCATATGTTGCAAAAAATATATGTAAGACGAGTGGTATTCTCTTGAACTCAACTTTAAAATGGTATTACTACCCAACCTCAATCTTTTTTTTAACAAAATATAGTATTTTCTATGAAGACCCATTCATTCCCATCGTTTCGTATACGAAACGTTTTACTTCCTAATTTTTTTTGAGATTATGTATTGAGCAATTTAATTGTAACTTCTTCTCAGTGAAAGAAGACATCGCCTTTTTCTACGTATCATGAGAATTGTGAAAAATAAAATAACATTTTAAATGTGGTGTATAAATAGATTGAACCCTAGAGGCCAATTTAATCTTGCGATACTTTTCTTATAAAAAATAAATATTTATATTCAAATTATAACAAACCGTTTTATGGATTCGTCTTCCCTCATATTTTATTTAGTGAAACTTTTTTACCTGTTAGCATTTTTGTCGCTGCGCATGCAAGAACCGCTAAGTGCGTTAAAGTAAATTTTACAGGAGACAGAAAAAATGTTACTAAAGGTTTATATTTCAAGTAATTTAGTACGTGATTTTTTTTGAGATTAATTAAAGCGTTACAATAATTTTAAAATATGTGTGGTCTATAAATTGACAAATGAATGATTACCCTGAGCCTCTGAAATAAAATTTATATTAGTATGCACTTAGCGCTTTTTATTTGCGCGTATTTTGTACATGGCCGTTTTCACAATAAAAAATGATTTACAGGAATCTCGTTTTATTTAAACAGATAATACTCTACAATATTATGGATAATACAAAACAAAACAATAATTCTACAAATAAACAAAAACAAAGAAAAAGAAAAACATTACAAAATATTAATGAAATAATCCAAATTATCAATGATTAAATTATCGTAAAAAGGTTGGTGATCCTTGTGCATGCAAGACTTCACCGATTGTAAATTATCAAATTTTTTTTCAATTTTTAGAGGTCTTTCGTATAGGTTCTTCAACTCTTCGACACTGCCCTTAGGTCTACGGTGTGGAAGGGGTTGAAATTCTTCCGAATGCCTTAATTTATAAAATACCTCTCCATTGGTATACCTTAGTGCCCTAATATCAGCCACTGCGGGATCTCCGGCTTTTTTTCCTGGCCTAATTGACACATAATTGCTGGAAAGAGCTTCATAATTATTTAAAAAATGAGTAATCTAGATGTTTGACTATGTAGAGTTGCTTGATTCGTGTCTGTCTCATTCTGCTTTGGTAATCTGCCGGAGTGTAAATGGGCGGAGAAAACGGTCCTTCTAGTGTAGAATGGACACTGTCTACCTCCATCATAGTGTGCCCTTTTTCTAATATAATTTGTTCAATTGTGATATGTATTTTCGTCACATTTGCTAGTGCACTTGCTAGACATCAATTTTTATTCTGATAAGCACAACCATCTGAAAAATGATGATTTTTCTTATAATTGAGATGGTTTAAAATGAAATCTAGAACGCACGATGTAAATTCGTTGGATGAAACCGCTCCATCTCCTTCGTGCCAAACATACAGATGTACCTCTTTGTTATTAGAAACATAAATACTGAAGTTGTGTACTTGTAATTTTTGTTTATAGTATTGCTTGGATACCAATAGTTTAGGACAAACCAACACGCTTTGAACATCCGTTGTAAAAACCAGGGTAGCGGGATCATCTAACAATGAAGCTATTGCGTTTTCTTTAGCTTTTCGTGCCTCCTCCTTTTTTAATCTGTGCAAATCATATTCAGTCTGACTTCTACCTTCCTTGAAAGCTACACATAGATCACATTGATCTTTGCGAGGCTTATGAATCGAAATTTTATTTTTTTCCAACACTTCGCAGAGTTTTTTTCTCGCAACCGAGAGATTAGCTGTTTCCGCACACCAAGCCTGATAAACTTGATGCATATGAACAAGTGATCTAAAAGAAAAATCAACGTAAATTGGTTGTTGAAGATCTGCAGTAGTCTAGAAACTTTAATCATTTTAGCCAGCTTTCTACAGAGCTTGACTTATTGCTCTTTCTTGTTTTTTGGGATTTTAGCTCACCACCTCTCATTTCACTTCCATCTTGCTTCTTTCCTTCGGCTTCTTTATTTTCTGGTTTATCTGCTCTTTCCGAGTTTGCGATCCAGCGATTGAAAGAACCTTTTTTGATATCTAAAGTAGACAAAAAAAAATTTCGGTATATTCTTGATTTGATTCCATCAGTGTTGGGCAGATAGCAGTCATAGCCGTAGTTTTTTTTTTTGGTTTAAGTGTCTCCGTGGTGGTTCTTCTTCTTTTTATGGATCTGAAGTCAACAAGACCTCTCAAATAGGCTTTTTTAGAATCCCAATTTTTCAATTCCCAAAACTTATCAAAAATCTTTTGTCGGTTGACTTCTGAAAACTTCTCACACATAAAACTACTTTTAGATGAATTAGTAGTTTTATTATGCTTACACAATTTCGGTTTGACTAGTCGTTGTTTCCTTTCAGTCAAAATATAGGTATTTTTTTGAACACGTTTTGTGGTTTGATACTTTTGACCCATCAATCTAAGTTCCTGGTTTTTCTTGAATTTTTTTTTGTAGTAGGCTTCATTTTCCATCAGAATAATTTTTCTCCTACATCAGGGTATCGTTAGTTTCAATAACTGTTTTAAATTATTAGAAATATCACAAAATGTTTGTATCTTGTTTCGTTATCATCGTTCTTTCCATCTGATGCTATCTCATTTGTTTGTTGTTGTACTAAATTGAGTTATGCAGTTCTTGTAAGTAACCCTTCCTGAATTTCATATCATGTACAGGAGTAGTACACACCTTCCGCCATCTTGGATTTGACGTCACAAGACCGGTTTTTCCAATTTATTTTTTACCCTCTTACGTGAGACATTTTCCACCTATTTTGCATATCCACGTGTGAGACGGATTTTCCACCCTTATTTTTTACACATCCACGTGTGAGACCGTATTTTTCATCCCTATTTTTTATATACCTCGTGAGACCGGATTTTCAACTAATTATTTTTTAACGCTTACGTATAGGACGTGTTTTTTCACTATTTTTTGTACATCCATGTGAGACCATATTTTCAACCCTAATTATTTTATATACCTCGTGAGACCGGATTTTCCACTTATTTTACAGTTACGTGTAGGGCGTGTATTTTCATATGCACATCCAGTGTGAGACCGTATTTTCAATTTTTTATCCTAATTATTTTTACCATATGAAGGACCGTATTTTATTTTTATGATTTCAATTTAAACCTTGTATTAAGGACCTTTGACAACCAGGACTGTTGCTAACGTTAGGCTGTCCTGGTCTTGGCTTAGCACTGGAGCTTATTGGTCTAAGGACAAGTCTTAGGATTGTGGTAGCTAGGTTGGTGTCACCTTGTGGTAACTAGGTTTAGAACTGTATTTATGGGGCTGTATTACTGAGGATAAGTCAGTTATTTCTGATGGAAGGTCCTTTGGCTGTAACTCCTGGAGGCTGACACGCATACAATAAGTATTAATAAGATATTATTATTTAGTCTATTTAAACGAAACTGCTGATGGAGTATCTGTTAGTATCGTTTAGCGGTTCAAGATGGAAGGTCAGTTTAAGCATTTTCGGCGATAGTTGCAGGTCCGTCGGGTGAAATCGTATTTTATCGTTGATTTTCTAAAAATATCGAAACAGCTTGCGATACAGGTTTTTGAAAAATTATCTGGTTTTACAGTGACAGCCTTTATTCAAAGATCTCTCTGTGGAGTTTCAAAGGTTTACCTGATATGGATCAGTTTGACAAAACCTGTCTTAATAATAATTGACGATCTAATGCGGAAACTAACGGCTCAGTGGTTGATATTTTACAAAGGGCTGTCATCATCGAAATTTAAGTGTGTTTTCTTAACGCAGAACATATTTCACCAAGGACAGGACAGCGAGATATTTCTCAACGCACATTACATAATTTTGTTTAAGAACCCACGTGACAGAGCACAGATACAGCATTTAGCAAGACAGATTTCGCCGGACAACCAAAATTTTAGAAGCTGAACAAGATGCTACTTCAAGCCCACGGATTGTTCGATTTAAAACAGAATACACCGGATGTGCTACGTTATAGAACAAACATATTCGGGCCTCAGGTATCTGTCAGGTATATATAGCGAAAAAGGTTTAAGTCTCACAGTCATAAAGATTACATCATATACGATGGCTGACGTTTTAATCGAAAACACTGATATCTACATGCATTAGCCGATTAAGTAAAAGTCAACGTGACGCTTTATTGAAATGTTTGGATAGTAAGCAGGTAGAGTGTATTTGTGAGTGTGCACATAACATTTTAAAAGGTCGTTACCTCTGTCAGCTGATCAGAGCGACTCTCTAACATAAGCACACTTTAAGACGCTGGCACAGAGAGGCGAATCTATAAAAAGAAGAAACAGTTTCTTGTACAGAAAGGTGGTATTTACCACTAGTGGACCATTACTGGTGGAATTCTTAATCTGTTTCAATACCATGGACCAATTGAAGAAGATGGTCTACCGTGGATTTTGAAGCAGGCACCAGATGTTACACAAAACAACATTTTAACGCAGTAACGATATGGATAAAGTTTTAAAAACCAAAATGACCGACCATGACAAATGGCAGCAGTACAACCAAGTTCTTCAAAGGTATCTACACTTTTCCAATCAGTTACGTCAGCCCACCAGTATAACAATATGACGCTGCTGATGATATTAGAGATTTACAGCAACGCAAAGGTCTGACAGACGACGAGATAGTATCAACGCTTCCGCCTTCATATAAGAGAAAAGGCGCGAATTTGTTACATATACTGAATACGAACAGCGATGTTTTTGGGATAAAAGGTACTGTCACAATAAAAGGCGAGATCATACCACATTCCAACATTATCGATCTGGTTCACGAGACGTTAAGAAAACGAAAACCACAAACCCGCGGTTGGCGTCAGTTTGCGACGTACATTAAAGAGATAACCACGAGCGTTTATCGGAGATACGCAAAGGTATGATGTTTCTGTATCGCCAGTTGAACGGACCCTCACAACTATAGGTGAGAATTACGATGCTGATAGTGAAACGCGAAACACCGAAGAATCTCTCAAAGAAGAAGAGGACTTTCACTAGATTGGGATTCGTGGCGGCCATAACATGGATGCTGTATACTATGATCCCTCTCACCCAGCAGGGTTCGCTGGTATAACACCTTTAACTAATGCTGTAAAGGGTAGATATGGTGAAGTAAAACTGGCTGCAGGCACAGGAAGCTTATACGGTACATAAACCAGTCAGAAAAAGTTTCCACGAAATAAATATATTGTGAGTAACCTTTACGAATTGTGGCAAGCGGATCTTTGTGATATGCGGACTTTAAGTAAACACAATATGGATACAACTACATACTAACTTGATGTATTTAAAGAGGGCATGGGTGAGAGCACTTAAAACGAAGACAGCCTCATCTGTAATTGAAGCAATCTCGGATATTCTTAAGGATTGCGACAATACTCCGGCAAATTTACAGACGGATAAAGGCAAAGAATTTGTGGCGAGCAGTGTACAAAACTTTTTCAAGAAACCATATATCAATTTCTATCTAACCAGTAACCATGATGTAAAAGCATCTGTAGTTGAAAGATTTAATAAAACATTGAAAACAAAGATGTGGCGTTATTTCACTACAAAAATTCCTACAGATATATTGATGTACTGAAAGACTTGTGACTGCCTACAACAATAGTCCCTCATTCAAGTATAAAGATGGCCCTGCGGCTGTAAACGATAAAAACATTTTGGAAGTGTGAAATAACCTGTACGCGAAAGGTTTAGGTCCAGTACGCCATCCTAAATATAAAGTCGGTGAACATGCCAGAATCGCCAGAACTAAGTACACCTTTGAGAAGGGATATGAAACGAATTGGAGCGAGGAAGTTTTTACAATTAGTGCGGTGATAAAAGAAGACCACCAGTTTATAGAATAATCGATCTTAATAACGATCCTGTTGAGGCACCTTTTACGAAGAAGTTGTTACGGTTGATAAAGATACTCTATTCAAAGTCGATAAGATTCTAGCTGAGAAGGGCCGTGGAAAATAAACAATACCTGGTCAAGTGGCGGATACAGTGACAAATTTAATAACTGGGTGTTAGCTTCGCAGCTGAGAGATATATAAAATGGAGTTTTATCTTACCTTATTGAGTAATAGCTCTATGACGTATTTTCCAGGTAATATGACGTCAAGTTTTATTACGCAACTGCCAAAACGAATAAGATTAACGGCTCGTGGGTTGTAGGGATATCGGAAATTCAGTACCCATGTTCTTTTGCCGCTGTAAGTGCAACAGATAATTTAATTTATTATAGAACAGAGCCACCTGACGACGAGAACATGTTAGAAACGATATTAAAAAGGCCGCAGAATATTTTCAACTCGACAACGAGAAGATCATTTATATTGAAGATGGCTGGTACGTGATACGATTCGCTTCGGGAAATTACGCCAGCATAGAAGAAATTATCAGCGAGCTAAATAACCATGTACTAAGTAAATTGCTAACAATCGAATATCATAATCTAACCAAACGCGTCACTACGAAATTAAAAACTCTCGCTATTCGGATTCTCACAACGTCTAGCCTTACAATTGGGTTATCGACCGTATCAGAACATAGCTATGGAACCAATACCCCTCACCCCGCTAGTATATGGATAGGCTTACCAACTCAGATGTTTGTTTATTGCGACATCGTTGAACCGCAAATTGTGGGTGATGTTTTATCTCCGCTTATGCGTATAATAAATATTACTTCAGAAAACTATGCTTATGGGGGTCATAAAGATGTGGTTTTCTCGCCTGCACACTACATACCGGTAATGACGCGAATTTGAAAACATCGAGATTAATATAAAACAGATACAGGTGCAGCAATGCCATTTGAGTTTGGAACGTCGTGCCTGAAGCTACACTTTAAGAAAGTACAATAATGGTTTGCCCTTACCAGCAATATTACATGAATCAGGCCGGTAACGGTATCGGCTCTATTTACAGAGGTGTGCCCCATCAACGTGGTCATGGAATAGGGAGCTGGTTAGGTGGTATATTTAGAAGTATAATACCGTTATTTAAGTCTGGCGCAAAGGCTATTGGAAAGAAGCTCTTAGAACGGGTGCTAATATTCTTGGTGACGTCATAGAGGATCGACCTATTAAGGATTCGTTTCAAGAAAGATTTCACGAGGCAGGTAGAACCTTAAGCGTAAAGCCGACGAGAGAAAATCGATAAAATGATGGAGGGTTCGGGTTATAAAGAGTACGTCTGCCTGATAATAATCAGTCTCAACTGAGAGTTGTTAAGAAGAAGCCTGCTTACGACGATATATTTTCAAGATAATGGCTTTTCTACATGCCCAATCGTGTGAATGCGTCAAGTCCGAATTGGATTTGTTCGCTTTACCAGCGACGCAGACAAGTATCGAGAGTGGTGAATGGATATTTTACAAACCCTTATCAGGAGTGATGACGCCCCAATAGAATTTGTAGTCCCCGGAAATGGAAACGATTATATAGATTTAAGTCAGACTGTTGCACATTACAGCTAAAGTTCTAAAGCATGATGATACAGCACTTACAGACGCTGATGTTGTAGCACCGGTAAACAATTGGATGCATTCGCTTTTCTCACAGGTGGAGGTTTACTTAAATCAGAAGATGGTGTCACAACCAAACAACACCTACGCCTACCGTTCATATATCGAAACGCTGCTAAATTATGGAAAGGAGGCCAAGAGTTCACATCTAGGATGTACCTTATGGCACAATGATACAGCTGGACAGATGAATACACTGGGAAACGCTAATAACGGTTTCTCGAAACGTCAAGCACTTGCGGCTACCGAAACAGATAGATGATTGGTCACGTGCACTCGGATTTGTTTAATCAAGAAAAGTTTCTCATAAGTGGTGTTGAGTTAAAGACTAAATTTGTACGATCAAGAGATACCTTTAGTCTAATGGCGGCACGCTTCAAATTACAAGACGCGAATTATAGACGCTAGTTTACTGGTGAGACGTATGCGAATCAATACAACTATTCTAATCGCGCACGCTAAAGCTTTAGAAACAACAGCCGCAAAATATCCTGTTACAAGGACCGACGTAAAAGTGTTAACTATACCTGCAGGCATACAGCGAAAATCATTGGATAATGTTTTCCTGGGTCAGTTACCTAAACGATGCATCGTAGGCTTTGTAGCAAATAAAGCCTTCAACGGTGACTACCCTCAAATCCGTTCAATTTTCATCACTGCAATATTCTACGTCATGTCATATATTGACGGACAACAAATTCCTTCGAAGGCCTTACAACCAGACTTTACAGCTAATGGTTTATACGTAAGAGCGTACCACACCTTATTCTCTGGTACGGGTATTCATTTTTGAATGAAGGTAACGATATATCGAGAAGTGATTATCCCAACGGCTACTGTTTAATGGCCTTTGACCTAACACCTGACTGTCTGCAAACGCTAGCACGCACTGGAATTTAGTTAGAAACGGTCCCTTCGGCTGGAAGTCGGTTTGAAGAAGCGCTCACCGTAACCGTTAACTGTTGGTGTATGCAGAATTCGATAATGTGATCGAGATCGATAAACATCGGAACGTCGTTGTGGATTTTAGCTGTTAAAAGTGGTAGCTCTAACCTGCAAGCTTCAGTGTACAGCAGCAGCCGATAGAAGATGGACGCATACTTGGACATGCAAGGGTTTAGTGGTGTCAGGGTCGTTTATCGTTGATGCTGATAAAACCACCTCGAGGCTTACTTTATATCAGGATCCATGTCACGACAGATAAAATTTATGGAAGATATCATGGCTTGAAATGGTGGTGGGGTCATGTACATTACAACAATTTCCGTGAGGAGTTGATGAGTGTTGCGCCCATTTAACAAAATTCACGTTAAGGGTAGTGAAAAACAACAGTTTTAAGGTTTCTTAACAAACCAATAGTAAACCTGGAGAGTGGTTGCCCGTCGATTAAACAGTTGAAAAAGGAAGCAAAAGCATATAGCTGTTTAAACCATAACATCACTGAGCCTATGTGTGCACTGGAAAACGCATTACTACAAGACTGGACATACCAATTCCAAAGATGTATGCGGTACAAGTGTTGAGATGCTTGAAATCGATCCCCAGCCACAAGAAGAATGTGTTTCGGCTTGTATGTGCTTCTAATCAATTACCGAAACACGCACCTCGACCGTGTGCAATTATCGTAAACACGGATCCTGCAAACAAACCAGGTCAGCATTGACCGCTATCTACATTGACGAGAATGGTAATGGCGAGTATTTTGATTCCTTTGGACGAGCACCGCAAGGATATCATTTACATTTCCTAGAGAAGAATTCTGATGCTTCGTATAATAATAAAAATACTGCAGATTATCATTCGGATGTGTGTGGATTTTATGTCTTAGTGTTTCTATATTTTAGATTACATAGTTTATCAATGATTGATTTTGTAAAAAGTTTTTAGTACATGTTTAATTGTAAATGATGAGATAATTAAATATTGTTTAACGCCTGTTATCCAACCATTCTATTCTGATAAATAAAAATATTTTAGTACTTTTTTAATTAAGAATTGCGTACCTACTGTTTTTCTTTTAATTCGGCATGTGTGTTTTTAAATCGTGTTATAAAATTTATTATTTAGTGTTTTTAAAAGAAATTATTTATATTATATTGGTTTTTAGACTATTAAATTTAACAGTTATATAATTACACGGTAATTAGTAAACGTGAACAGTGATTTCTTACTACATATTTTAAACATTCCAAACACTTAATATGGTTTTATAAAACAATTTGTGTGTCCGTATACGAATATTTTTTCAAACCGATTTATTTTAAGAGAAAGGTAAATACGATGTTGCTGCAAGTAATAAAGACAATGAGGTTGTATATTTTACATTCTAATTATCAATAGGTAGTTTTACACAACTAGAAAGTTTTTATTACAATAACACAAAGCAGTGACTATCACTCAGTGCCTTAAAACGTTACAGATCTGGTGGTAAGTGTGTGTTAACCTTTATTTATTTACAGATTTTTAATTACAGTTATAAAACACAAGCATTAAGTTTCTTTAAAAATATTAAGGCGTACAACATTTTTAACGGACGGATGGATATTATTTTCAATGCAGGTAAACTATGTTTTTAATAATCGTTTTAGAAAAGACAAACTGTTATGTAATTAACTTAATAAAAATGTTGTTTCATTAGAATGTCAGTAATTTTTTATAGTTCACTGAGGATTTTTAATTACGATAATAAAATAAGTGTTCTATAATTAAATTTTACTGTCATTCAAATTCCCCACGTATGATTAATCCTATCTGCTATCTCATCTCCTTATTAGAAACGTTTTCTAGCATTAACATATGACCATTTAAAATAATAACGATAATAATATCTTATTAATTATGCAATTATTGTATGCGTGTGCAGCCTCCAGGTTACAACCAAAAGGACCTTAATACATCCTAAAATAACTCTAAGACAAGTCCAAGTCCTGCCCCAGGTCCAACCCTAAATACAGTTCTAAACCATGACCAGCCCTAAGTCCAGCCCTAGCTCTACATACAGCCCCACCTAAATACAAGCCAAGACCAAACAGTCCTCACGTTAGCAAAAGAAGTGTCAAAGGTCCTTAATACAGCCATAAGACCAAAAGAAATAATAAAAATAAGGGTAATACGGTCCTCATGTAAGCGAGTATAATTAGGGTTGAAAACACGGTCTCACACGTGGATGTGCAAAAAAAATAGGGTGAAAATACATGTCCTATACGCAAGCGAGTAAAATAATTAGGATAAAATAGGGTGAAAAATCCGGTCTCACACGTGGATGTGTAAAAAAATAAGGTGAAAATGTCTCACATGAGTGGTATATAAAAATAAGGGTGAAAATCCGGTCTCACACGTGATGTAAAAATAGGGTGAAAACACGTCCTACACGTAAGCGAGTAAAAATAAGGGTTGAAAAGGTCTCACACGTGATGTAAAAATAAGGTGGAAAACCGTCCCACGGGCGGGCTTGACGTCAAAATAAGATGGCGGCGGAATACCTCATTACTACTACTACAAATTTGTTCACTATTGAAATGTTCAAATCTAATTATATAATGTTCTTTGATTTATTTTAATCAATTTTATGAATATTATATTTAAAATATTAAATTAATTATTTAATTTTTAATAAATAATTTCATTTTTTAAAACAAAATCTGTTTAGATAATAATTTTAAAAACATTTAAAGTTGTCAAAGAAAAATAATATTTATTAAAGTAATCTTAAAAAATTTAAAATAGTTATATTTTATATAATTAATTTATTATTATTTTTCAATTAAGAAAAATATTTTTTATACTTACAAAATGACTTAATTTAATTTGTAATTGTTAAAATTTAAACAAAAGAAAATTTTTAATTCTAGATTATTATTTCAGATTTATATTCAAAAATATTTCGTGGATAATTTCAATAACCAATATTAATTTTAAATATGTGTATTATAAATTTAAATTTAGTACAGATGAATGTATTAAAATGAAATGCAAAAAACATTTATAATACAATATTTTACAAAATAATAAGAAATCATACAGCACACTTAGTTATATTTTTTGAACAATTTTATTTTAAATAATAAAAAATATTAAATCATTATAAATTTATAAAAGTATTTTTTTTTAACAAAATTCTATAAATATTTGGAGTACAAAATAAAAAATAAACAGTTTTTTAAAATTATATATAATTAAATATTTATATAATTTACATAATTAAATTTATTTGAATTACTATACACAAAGAATTAAAATTTAGTAAAAATAATACAAATAGATATTAAAACAAAATTAAATTGTTTTATGTTTTAAAATATTTATTAAAACAAATTTAAAATTATTATTCAAGTTAATTACAATTAAAAGTTTAAAAAACAAATTATTCATTTATTAAATTTTATACAGATATAAACATAAAATATTAAAATTTTTCATAAAGAAAATAGTATTAATATAAATTATTAAATTATTAATGAACATATTATCTTGTAAATTATATATGGTTAAAAAAATTTTGAAATTTTAGCTAAATATTAATTAGATATATTTTAATTTTTTTAAGATGTAAAATTGAATTTCATATTATTTATGTTTATAATAACTTTTGTTCTAGTGATATTGTACCTATTAAAATAAACCTAAATCTTGCTAAATAGTTTTAAGCTGTTTTTGTGTTCTTATGGTAATTCTCATTTATTATTCTAGACAAAATTTTGTAAAGGTTTTATTTAATTGAAAATGAGTTGCAAATAAAATTAAACACGTGTTTGTTAAAATATGTTCTTCGCTGCCCTGCAATTTAATTAATTAATTAAGTAGTTACTCTTACCAATAGTCTTTTGAAATTTTTCATTTTGTACAAATAATTTTGAAAAATTGAAAAAAATTTATTTTGTTGTATCAATTAATAAAATAACTGGAGATTTTGGATAATGCTTTAAATGAACAATAAAACATTAATTTAATGTTTACAGAGTATTTAGTCTAAAGATAAATTAAAATTTATAGATAGTTTTGAAATATTAGCTCAGAAATAATAAATTGAAATTATTAACGTGTCTTTTCTAACATTCAACTTCAAGTTAGTAGAAACACATTTTTTTGACTTAGTATACAACTACTAAATAACTAATATTAGAAATATTTTAAAATGAATATTTTTGTAGGTAAAAGTCAACAAAAAGTTTCAATTAGATCAACATGTCAATATGGGTCCACATCAGAAAACAAAAATGAAAATCGATCAGCACAACAACTATTACCTACTTATGTGAGCCAAACAGAAAATGTCAATAACTTTAACAAAGATCTGGTAAATGATGGGTTTCTGCAATATTCCATTCCACAATTTGGAAAATCTGAATTCACAGGTTTTTCAGAAAAATATACAAAGAAAATATTTCTGACGTACAACTACCAGGTCATGTCTTCACAACTATACGAAGACACTATTAAAACATAAGGATGTTATTTCAGATCATTATATCTGGTTTAGTGTCGACGAAACGACTGATGCTAAAGGAAGATATATGCAAACTTTGTTGTTGGTATTCTAAATGGTAACCCTTCTTTTAGTTATTTAGTTGCCGTCAAGCAATTAGAAAACAAATCATGTAACAATTTCACGATTTATAAATGGCATAGCATTTGGGTTTTATGTATGTAATGTATAACCAATAAAATATAATAAATAATTATTGTTAATTTCGTTGTATAGTTTTTCGGAATACATAAATAGTTTTAACAATTAGTAATAATTGTAATAAACAAGAATTGAAAAATTGAATTTTCTTAAAATCCTGATAAAAGTAAAATGTTTTAGTGCATATGTTATTGATATATGGCTATATCACTGCATATTGAGTGCATATTTCTTCACTTTTTATTGCATATGTAACTGCATATACGCACTATCTTTGCAGCATATCTGGTCTCTACAGTTATAAATCTTATTCCCAAACTTCAAATTTGTCATTTGTCTTTACACTAATAAGTAAATAATAAAGTAATTCCTAATTTTCATGTTTGATTTTAATAATTTAGACTTGGAATTCGATTCGTCAGCAACCGTTGAGCATGAATTAGAGACTTCATCAATTTCCAAAGAATGTAAGAACTTATATTATTTTTAATTATTGCTTAATGCATTAACTGTGTTAATTTCTAGTGAACATTGAAAATGTAACTGACCGTGGACATTTTCTTGGGGAATTAACAAATGACCAAAAACAATTTATTATTTCGAATGGCCCTTGCAAACCTACTGGCCCTTTTCCCAAAGACAAAAATAACAGGTGTTTTTCTGATTTTTACTACAAAACAACTTCGAAAGTCGGCTTTACAACGGAACGAATGTGGTTGTATTATTATTTTAAATAAATGTTATTGTCAACCCTGTTGGTTGTTCTCGAAAAAGCAAATTTCTCTTAGTTTAGGTTTTGATGATTGGATACATTTAAATCGGGCTATAAAAGCCATGAAGGACTAATGAGCACAATCAATGTTGTGCAATTTACGACAAATGGCATTAAATAAAACTATTGATTTTGAAAACGAATTTAATTCGGGAAGAAATTTCATTTTGGCGCAAAGTTTTAGAACGGATCATTGATGATTCACTCTTGCTAGCTTCTACAAATATACACGATGAAACAATAAATTCAGAAAACCCTGGAATGTTTTTAGCTGTTATAAAGCTATTGTCCAAATATGACACTATTTTGGAAAAATTTACTTAAAATAAAAAAAAGGAACGATTACTTATCTTAGCCCAGAATTTACTGGAAATGCAATTAAAAATTTAATTCACAAAATTAGTTCATGTCCGTTTTTTCGATAATTATTGATACAACTCAAGACATTTCAAAAAAGATCAGCTTAGTTTAGTTTTCGATATATAGAAATCGTACGCACCAAAGAAAACGTTGTGTCAGATGTCGTAATTAACGAATCATTTTAGGATTTGTCTCCGTAACCGAATTTTGTGTTTTTGGTAATTGTATTGTAAGGTGGGATTGCTATACCCAACTGACAAAGACGATACAATAAAATTAAAGAGATTAGTGCCTACAAGATGGTCCTCTAGGCACGATACCTAACATGCACTACGATTTAATTTTTTAAACATACTGAAAACACTTTCAAAAATTATTTTAACATCTAAAATAAAAAATGAAATTGTTGAAGCAAACTCACTTAAAAACTTTTTAGAAAAATTTGAAACTGTTTTTTTAGTGGTGTTTGAAACAAAGATTTTGCAATCCACGGATCTTCTGTCGAAACTACTTCCAAAAAATCGCAAGGTATTAGTGAAGCTGCAAAATTATTCGAGAATGCCTTACGAAATATGAACTAACTGCGGAGCAGTTTCATTGCGTTAAAAGTGAAGGGCAGTTAGCGATAAAATGGGGAATAAGTCCAGTGTTTTCAAAAACGGAGGTCTCGTCCAAAATTATTTTTCGACGAAACCAACAGTCATTATTGCGTTGAAACTAATGAAGAAAATTTCAGAATAACTGTTTTTTTGAAAACACTGGATATTTTAATTGTGCAATTAGAAAACCGATCTAAAGGTTTCTGTCACATAAATCAAACATTCAAAATATTAAATAAAGATATATTAATTAACAGTACAGACGATTATTTATTTGAAATGGCACAAAATTACACACATTATAAAAATGACATTGCAGAAGCAATTTCTGCTCAAATTTTATCTTTTCGACAATGTCCGCGATGAACTAACCCAAATTAATTCGGTAAAGGATCTCTTAAAATTTATATTAATTGATAATTGTTCATCAAGTAGTAGCTTTTCTGAAATTGTAACAGCCTGTACGATATTTCTTACTGTTCCTGTAACGGTAGCAACAGCAGAGCGAACGTTTTCAAAATTAAAATTAATAAAAATTACTTACGAAATACAGTGAGTCAAGAGGCTATCTAATCTGGCAATCATTTCTATTGAAAATGAGGTAGCAAAAAATTTGAATGTATCCAGTCTGATAACATCTTTTGCCACATCAAAAGCAAGAAAAAAATTATAATATAAATACATTGATTTACTCTTTACTCTATTTTTGTTTTTTTAATTTATTTTTGCATTAATGTTTGTTTTTCAGCTGTATAATCCTCTATATTGTTTGTTTTGTTTTAAATGTTTTTTATGTATTCAATAATTATTAAAAAATTATATAAGTATTTTTTTATTTGTGACGAAGGAGTTGGGTTAGGGCCCACAACTGGAACCAGGGCCCGTTCATATGTGGTCCACTGGTTTCTACAATTACATGAAACTTGTCTTGCTTTGTGGTGTTGTCAAACGTGGTGATTTTTCCTAGTCAATCGTTCATTTAGTACTTTTTAATAAAATCAAGTGAGTATTTGTCATTCATCAAATTACTATGTATTGATGAATTATTTTGAATGAAAAAATTTTTCTAACTGTGGCATTTATTTGTCAGTTATGTCTTGGGAAAATAAAAGGCCTTTATCTACCGTAGAGTTATTGTCTTACTTGGAAGAAGATGATGATTTGGAAGGAGCTGTAAACATTGACGCAGTGTACATCCGCCCCTGTAGATGTACTTACGGATGAAGAAAATTTTGAAGATGATATATCAGAAAATGATACAGAGATGCCAGATATAGCGGGTACATTTGAAGTTCACACAAATCCTGATGAAGACGAAATTCCAGAAGAATGCCATCAACTTAGAAAAAATGAAACTTTCGAAAAATAAAGAAAAGAAGATAATGAAATGGAGAAAAGTTACTCCAGCATACGCCAGTTTGCGGAAAATAAAGAACAGATCGCACTCGAAGAAATTGAGCATAAAGTCAGTGGAAAATTTCTTTATTTTTTGGATGATATTTTGGAGAAAATTGTCGATTTCTCAAAAAATATGCTAATGGTAATAATAGACATGGTTTAGATCTAAATATCACTACTCTGAAACGTTTTATTGGCATATTTATTTTTTGGTTATCACTCCTTACCGGACAAAATGTATTGGTCGAAGGACGAAGACAAATGCGTCCAGTTAGTACGGAATTGCATGAGTCGGAATAGATTTGAATCGATAAATCAAAATTTACATTTGTCAGGTAATGACCAGTTGGATAAAAATGATAAGTTTTCCAAACTGAGACCCATTTTTGATGCAATAAACGATAAGAATATGCAAGTTGGGATATTTTCCATAATTTATCCATAGACGAAGAGATGGTACCATATTTTGGGGCACAGTTGTAAGAGCCTGTGGTTTGGTTTCAAATTATGGTGTCTATGCAGTTCGAATGGATATTTATATAAGTTTATACCATATGGTGGAAAGAGCATGAATTTACTGAATTAGGTCTAGGAGAACAAGTTGTCTTAGATCTCTTGTCTGGAGTCGAGGATCCGTCTAGACATCACATATACTTTGACAACTGTTTTCGTCTCATAAATTGTTTTGTTTGCTAAAAACTAGAGGATTTTATGCCACAGGAACAATTCGCGAAAATCGCACATGTAATAACACATTACAAGCAGTGAAGAAATTTCAGAAAGAAGAGCGAGGAACATAAAATTTCTGTTTTGATGGGCAAAACGAAAATTATTAATGCGTTGAATGATAATTCTGTTGTAATCGTTGCTAAGAATAATTGCAGCATTGAGCCTTTAGTGTCCGCTAAAAGATACAACAGAAAGGAAAAGAAGGTGGTGGGTATTCCTCAGCCGCGGGTCATCGCTAATTACAATAAGAATATGGGCGGCGTTGACCTGCATGATAACGACATTGCAAATTACAGAATTCGTGTAGGAGGAAAAATGGTAGTGACCACATTATAAATCTAGTTGACAGTGTTATAGTGAATCCTGGAAAATATATAACCTTGCAAACAGGAAAAACATATCAAATAGATTTTAAATCTTATGTAGCAGTTACTTTGATGAAAACGCAAAGGTGAACTTTGTTCAAGAGAACAACGCAAATAGTAACGGTATGACAAGCAAACATTCGTTTCGATAATGTTGGACACATCATAAAACAACAGGAGAATGAAACAAGAAAGAGATGCAAACAGTGCAAGACTAACACACTTTATATATGTGCAAAATGTCAAGTCCATTTACATCCAGACTGTTTCAAAAACTTTCACACCCGGTAAATTCGATGCGCGCTAGTCCCAACGTTTGTATACGAAACATTATGGTGTGCCGTTTGTACTGGGAAAATTTTTTTCCACCTAATTTATCTTAATTGATGTATTTGTAGCTAGTATATAAAATTTCATTAAATTAATGGGTTTAATGACCTATATTGCAGGGGACAGAAGAAAAAGAAACGACAAGAAAAGAAGATAAAATGGCTAAAGTAACTTCTCTAAATGAGGTATCTTGACCCACCTCATTTATTTTCATTATTACAACAGTCGCATATATAAACAAATTTTACTTTTTAAAACTAAAACATGGATTGACCATCTTCTGTCAGCTACTAAAGCTCGTAAAATGTACGATCTAAGCAGTACTTTACCTCCGAAAACTCTTTCTGCTGTATAAGGCCCAAATTAGACTCACCTCTGGGTTGGTGATCCCAAATACGCTATCGATTATCGCTGATCGTATTCAAAATAGAGCTATAGGGCCGTTTCACATACACGGCGACCGTAAAACGGCACCGTTTACACGGTTAAGGACGAGGATCATACGACAGCTTTCACACGCACCGTAACCGTGTGCACGGTCGCCGTCCACAGTGAGGTCGCCGTACCTTCCCACTATGAACCACGGCCACCGTTACCGTCTTAACGTCACAACAAGTGATAAGTGGAGTAAACTATTCAGACGTAGACTTGGATATTCTCATATCTTTAGTGGAAGAACAGCCCGTAATTTGGGACAAAATAAGTCCTGTCTACAAGGACACGAACGAAACGAAAACGCTTGGAGGAAGTTTTCTCCAGCTAAAAAGTTACTTTGAGGAGTTGGAAGACACAAAAAGAATAGCTTGAATATTTATTGTAAGATGAAATATAATGATTTATACAGATATGATTAACGTTCATAACATTAAATTTTTGAAAGCTGCCATTTCACAGATTCTACAGTTACTACAAGTAGTCAGTTAAAATATTCCTCACATTGTTTGAGATATTCCACGCGCACTGCTTCTTCTCTAGGTATACTATCAAGCCCTGTTATTGTCGTTGTATCCTCTACTTTATTGCCGTAAAACAACACAAGCCTTAACAATGTCTACAACAAAATCAGGCTTCAAGTTTATAGGGCGATTAATATCCTCCATTTATTACTTAATATTCCAAACGAGCATTATACGTACCTTCGAGCTCGAGAGCGATAATTGTAAATCTTTCTTTTACTGTCAAGTTATGTCCACCATACGGTCGAAGTAGGTATTTACCACCAAAATAAGGTACTTTAGGACCTTTTGATACTGGGAGACATGTCTCTTCAGGAATTTCCAGTTATTCATTGTTTATTGATGTCCACGGCGAGGAGACCTTAAATATGTTAGAATCGCAATCTTTTCCGTAGCTTCCAATATCAGCATACACAAAACGATAATCCAAATCTACCACCGACATCAAGACCACAGAAGGATAACCTTTATAGTTGAAGTACATAAGTGGAGTGGATTGATTATTCTAATTTGTTTCTGGCCAACTGCTCCTAAACAGTGCGAAAAATTAGCCATTCTTTCAAAATTTGAGCGAACGTCTCCTATGTTGTTTAGTGGGTACAAGAATACATTCCAAACGCATAATAGACCAAATACGGCAGCATGTACCTCTTACAATCTTGCTCACTGTAGATAACTGTAGTGTATTTCTGTGAAAGTACAACCGCTTATCAGATATCTGAAAAAAATGAAGATATATTTTTTCTTTGCAGGTAAAGAAGTGATGACGAAATGGGTGAATGTTGGAGATGCTTTTCAAAAATCTGTTAAAAAACAAGGAGAGACTGCAAGATTAGGAGCTGGAGCGCCAAATACAAAAACGTACATTTACACTGCGCAGTTGCAATTCCTAAATAAAGTCTTCCAGGAACGCCAAACAGAAAATAGTCTATCAACCGATATTGAACAACCCCAAACAGCAGATGAGTGAACACCTCAAAATACTCCTGAAACTGAATCTATTCAAGGAATCGCTAAAGTTTTCAAAAACCAGGACTACGAAAACGTAAATTGGACGATGTTGAAATAAAAATGATTCAAGGTGTTAACGAAACACCGGGTCGTCATTTGTCTTTTTTAGAGGAATAATTCCTTTATTAAACGCTTTTGGATGATGAGATATTAGAATTACAAATGTCGATGTTACAAACAATAAGATCCATCAAGCAACGGAAAACAGTGCTTTTATAATCAACCCCTCGTTCAGACGCAACATCTACACAAACACCAGGCAACAGGCGACAACATCAACCGGAAGCCATCTCTACCTGAACATGGAACCAACATTGCCTCTACTGAGACAACGTACAGCCTCACGTGCAACCAAGTGCCGAGTGCTTCACATGGTTGGAACGGTCAGCAGACTAGTTTACATCACACAATTCAACATCACTTGTCGATGTACTGGAACAACCCACGCTTCTTGAAACCTGATTTGACACTTTCAGAAATGACTGTTACAAATTGACGCTTTAAATGTTTTTCATCTTATAATTTGGGAAAATCTTTCTCCAGATTTTGTCTGTAGGAATGGCATGCATGGAACGCATTCGCAGGCAAAATTCAAATCTAATCATTAATTCTTCCCACTCTTGGATAGCTTTTGTGCTGAGATACCATTATCCCCAAAATACATTTAGAACCTTCTAGTCGTTTTTCCAC
>JARFJB010000854.1:0-5000 GCA_036346205.1 Vesta saturnalis
GTCTGTGTCTTTGTTTGTTCTGTGTCTGTGTCTGTGTCTGTGTCTGTGTCTGTGTCTTGTCTGTGTCTGTATCTGTATCTGTGTCTGTGTCTGTGTCTGTGTCTGTGTCTGTATCTGTTCCTGTGCCTGCGCCTGTGTCTGTGTCTGTGTCTGTGTCTTGTCTGTGTCACTGTGTGTGTGTGTGTCTGTGTCTGTGTCTGTGTCTGTCTGTGTCTGTGTCTGTGTCTGTGTCTGTGTCTGTGTCTGTGTCTCTGTGTGTGTCTGTCTGTGTCAGTGTCTGTGTCTGTGTCTGTGTCTGTGTCTGTGTCTGTGTCTGTGTCTGTGTCTGGGTCTGCGTCTGTGTCTGTTTCTGTGTCTGTGTCTGTGTCTGTGTCTGTGTCTGTGTTTGTGTCGGTGTCTGTGTCTGTGTTTGTATCTGTGTCTGTGTCTGTGTCTGTCTGTGTCTGTGTCTGTGTCTGTGTCTGTGTCTGGTCGCTTATGTCTGTCTCTGTGTCTGTGTCTGTGTCTGTCTGTGTCTGTGTCTGTGACTGTGTCTGTACCTGTGTCTGTGCCTGCGCCTGTGCATGTGCCTGTGTCTGTGTCTGTGTCTGTGTCTGTGTCTGTGTCTGTGTCTGTCTGTGTCTGTGTCTGTGTCTGTGTCTGTGTCTGTGTCTGTGTCTGTGTCTGTGTCTGAGTCTGTGTCTGTATGTGTCTGTGTCTGTGTCTTGTCTGTGTCTGTGTCGTTGTCTGCGTCTGCGTCTGTGTCTGTGTCTGTGTCTGTGTCTGTGTCTGTGTCTGTGTCTGTGTCTGTGTCTGTGTCTGTGTCTGTGTCTGTGTCTGTGTCTGTGTCTGTGTCTGTGTCTGTGTCTGTGTCTGTGTCTGTGTCTGTGTCTGTGTCTGCGTCTGTGTCTGTCTGTGTCCATGTCTGTGTCTGTGTCTGTGTCTGTATCTGTATCTGTGCCTGCGCCTGTGGCTGCGCCTGTCTCTGTGTCTGTGTCTGTGTCTGTGTCTGTGTCCGTCTGTGTCAGTGTCTGTGTCTGTGTCTGTGTCTGTGTCTGTGTCTGTGTCTGTGTCTGTGTCTGTGTCTGTGTCTGTGTCTGTGTCCGTGTCTGTGTCTGTGTCTGTGTCTGCGTCTGTGTCTGTGTCTGTGTCTGTGTCTGTGTCTGTGTCTGTGTCTGTGTCTGTGTCTGTGTCTGTGTCTGTGTCTGTGTCTGCGTCTGCGTCTGTGTCTGTGTCTGTCTGTGTCTGTGTCTGTGTCTGTGTCTGTGACTGTGTTTGTGTCTGTGTCTGTGTCTGTGCTTGTATCTGTGTCTGTGTCTGTGTCTTCTGTGCCTGTGTCTGTGTCCGTGTCTGTGTCTGTGTCTGTGTCTGTGTCTGTGTCTGTGTTTATGTCTGTCTCTGTGCCTGTGTCTGTGTCTGAGTCTGTGTCTGTGTCTGTGTCGGTGTCTGTGACTGTGACTGTGTCTGTACCTGTGTCTGTGCCTGCACCTGTGCATGTGTCTGTTTCTGTGTCTGTGTCTGTGTCTGTGTCTGTCTCTGTGTCTGTGTCTGTCTGCGTCTGTGTGTCTGTGTCTGTGTCTGTGCCTGTGTCTGTGTCTGTGTCTGTGTCTGTGTCTCTGTGTCTGTGTCTGTGGCTGTGTTTGTGTCTGTGTCTGTGTCCGTGTCTGTGTGTGTGTCTGTGTCTGTGTCGGTCTGTGTCTGGTTCTGTCTGTGCCTATTTCTGTGTCTGTGTCTATGTCTGTGTCTGCGTCTGTGTCTGTGTCTGTGTCTGTGTCTGTGTCTGTGTCTGTGTCTGTGTCTGTGTCTGTGTCTGTGTCTGTGTCTGTGTCTGTGTCTGTGTCTGTGTCTGTGTCTGTGTCTGTGTCTGTGTCTGTGTCTGTGTCTGTGTCTGTGTCTGCGTCTGTTTCTGTGTCTGTGTCCATGTCTGTATCTGTGTCCGTCTGTATCTGTATCTATGCCTGCGCCTGTGCCTGTGTGTGTGTGTGTGTGTCTGTGTCTGTGTCTGTGTCTGTCTGTGGCTGTGTCTGTGTCTGTGTCTGTGTCTGTGTCTGTGTCTGTGTCTGTGTCTGTGTCTGTGTCTGTGTGTGTCGGTCTGTGTCGTGTCTGTCTGTGTCTGTGTCTTGTCCGTGTCTGTGTCTGTGTCTGTGTCTGTGTCTGTGTCTGTGTCTGTGTCTGTGTCTGTGTCTGTGTCTGTGTGTGTCTGTGTCTGTGTCTGTGTTCTGTTCTGTGTCTGTGTCTGTGTCTGTCTGTGTCTGTGTCTGTGTCTCTGTGTCTGTATCTGTGTTCTGTGTCTGTGTCTGTCTGTGTCTGTGTCTGTCTTGTATCTGTGTCTGTGTCTGTGTCTGTGCTGCTGTGTCTGTGCTGTGTCTGTGTCTGTGTCTGTCTGTGTCTGTGTCTGTGTCTGTGTCTGTGTTGTTCTGTGTCTGTGTCTGTGTCTGTGTCTGTGTCTTGTCTGTTCTGTGTCTGTATCTGTGTCTGTGTCTGTGTCTGTGTCTGTGTCTGTGTCTGTGTCTGTGTCTGTGTCTGTGTCTGTGTCTGTGTCTGTGTCTGTGTCTGTGTCTGTTCTGTTCTGTGTCTGTGTCTGTGTCTGTGTCTGTGTCTGTGTCCTGTGTTGTGTCTGTGTCGTGTCTGTGTCTGTGTCTGTGTCTGTGTCTGTGTCTGTGTCTGTGTCTGTGTCTGTGTCTGTTGTTCGTGTCTGTGTCTGTGTCTGTGTCTGTGTCTGTGTCTGTGTCTGTGTCTGTGTCTGTGTCTGTCTGTGTCTGTGTCTGTGTCTGTGTCTGTGTCTGTGTCTGTGTCTGTGTCTGTCGTTTTGTCTGTGTCTGTGTCTGTGTCTGTGTCTGTGTCTGTGTCTGTGTCTTGTCTGTGTCTGTGTCTGTGTCTGTGTCTGTGTCTGGTCTGTGCTGTGTCTGCGTCTGTCTGGTCTGTGTCTGTGTCTGTGTCTGTGTCTGTGTCTGTGTCTTGTCTGTGTCTGTGTCTGTGTCTGTGTCTGTGTCTGTGTCTGTGTCTGTGTCTGTGTCTGTGTCTGTGTCTGTGTCTGTGTCTGTGTCTGTGTCTGTGTCTGTGTCTGTGTCTGTGTCTGTGTCTGTGTCTGTGTCTGTGTCTGTGTCTGTGTCTGTGTCTGTGTCTTGTGTCTGTGTCTGTGTCTGTGTCTGCGCTGTGTCTGTGGCTGTGTCTTGTCTGTGTCTGTGTCTGTGTCTGTGTCTGTGTCTGTGTCTGTGTCTGTGTCTGTGTCTGTGTCTGTGTCTGTGTCTGTGTCTGTGTCATGCGTCTGTGTGTGTTCTGTGTCTGTGTCTGTGTCTGTGTCGTGTCTGTGTCTGTGTCTGTGTCTGTGTCTGTGTCTGTGTCTGTGTCTGTGTCTGTGTCTGTGTCTGTATCTGTGTCTGTGTCTCTGTTTGTGTCTGTCTGTGTCTGTGTCTGTGTCTGTGTCTGTGTCTGTGTCTGTGTCTGTGTCTGCGTCTGCGTCTGTGTCTGTGTCTGTCTGTGTCTGTCTGTGTCTGTGTCTGTGACTGTGTTTGTGTCTGTGTCTGTGTCTGTGTTTGTATCTGTGTCTGTGTCTGTGTCTTCTGTGTCTGTGTCTGTGTCCGTGTCTGTGTCTGTGTCTGTGTCTGTGTCTGTGTCTGTGTTTATGTCTGTCTCTGTACCTGTGTCTGTGTCTGAGTCTGTGTCTGTGTCTGTGTCGGTGTCTGTGACTGTGACTGTGTCTGTACCTGTGTCTGTGCCTGCACCTGTGCATGTGTCTGTTTCTGTGTCTCTGTCTGTGTCTGTGTCTGTGTCTGTGTCTGTGTCTGTCTGCGTCTGTGTGTCTGTGTCTGTGCCTGTGTCTGTGTCTGTGTCTGTGTCTGTGTCTGTGTCTCTGTGTGTGTCTGTGTCTGTGTCTGTGTCTGTGTTTGTGTCTGTGTCTGTGTCGGTCTGTGTCTGGTTCTGTCTGTGCCTATTTCTGTGTCTGTGTCTATGTCTGTGTCTGCGTCTGTGTCTGTCTGTGTCTGTGTCTGTGTCTGTGTCTGTGTCTGTGTCTGTGTCTGTGTCTGTGTCTGGTGTCTGTGTCTGTGTCTGTGTCTGTGTCTGCGTCTGTTTCTGTGTCTGTGTCCGTCTGTATCTGTATCTATGCCTGCGCCTGTGCCTGTGCTCTCTGTGTCTGTGTCTGTGTCTGTGTCTGTGTCTGTGTCTGTGTCTGTGTCTGTGTCTGTGCCTGTGTCCGTGTCTGGTCTGGTCTGTGTCTGTGTCTGTGTCTGTGCTGTTCTGTATCTGTATCTGTGTCTGTGTCTGTGTCTGTGTCTGTGTCTGTGTCTGTGTCTGTGTCTGTGTCTGTGTCTGTGTCTGTGTCTGTGTCTGTGTCTGTGTCTGTGTGTGTGTGTGTCTGTGTCTGTGTCTGTGTCTGTGTCTGTGTCTGTGTCTGTGTCTGTGTCTGTGTCTGTGTCTGTGTCTCTGTGTCTGTCTGTCTGTGTCAGTGTCTGCGTCTGTGTCTGTGTCTGTGTCTGTGTCTGTGTCTGTGTCTGTGTCTGTGTCTGCGTCTGCGTCTGTGTCTGTTTCTGTGTCTGTGTCTGTGTCTGTGTCTGTGTCTGTGTTTGTGTCTGTGTCTGTGTCTGTGTTTGTATCTGTGTCTGTGTCTGTGTCTGTCTGTGTCTGTGTCTGTGTCTGTGTCTGTGTCTGTGTCTGTGCTTATGTCTGTCTCTGTGTCTGTGTCTGTGTCTGTGTCTGTCTGTGTCTGTGTCTGTGACTGTGTCTGTACCTGTGTCTGTGTCTGCGCCTGTGCATGTGCCTGTGTCTGTGTCTGTGTCTGTGTCTGTGTCTGTGTCTGTGTCTGTGTCTGTGTCTGTCTGTGTCTGTATCTGTGTCTGTGTCTGTGTCTGTGTCTGTGTTTGTGTCTGTGTCTGTGTCTGTGTCTGTGTCTGTGTCTGTGTCTGTGTCTGTGTCTGTGTCTGTGTCTGTGTCTGTGTCTGTGTCTGTGTCTGTGTCTGTGTCTGTGTCTGCGTCTGTGTCTGTGTCTGTGTCTCGTCTGTTCTGTTCTATGTCCTGGCCTG
>JARFJB010000854.1:10000-42500 GCA_036346205.1 Vesta saturnalis
TAACGTAAGTCGAAAAGTAACCTCCAAATGGAGCACAACTATTAATGATCACATTTAAATGTAAAAAATTGTGTAATACCCCACCGTAATCCCTTTCGGAAAACCCTTCTAATTTTTTTGTAATTTATAATACACATTTTAATTATACCACTCAAGTAAATTGGTCGCAATATCAATGACGTAATTTTTTATACCAAAAGTCTTTAACTCGATAACACAATTTTGAGGTTGAATGAAATTGCAGCTAAAACAACATCGATTGCCTAAGAATTAATCTTACCTTTCGTTGAAGTTTGCTATATTGACTATAATTCCTGTAAGTAACCTACCATTAAAGCAAGTTCCTACAGATTACCAACCTAATTTGCGTGTACATTTTTTAGTAACATTGACAATTTCACTACCTTCTCTGAAACGTTTTTTAGTGTTTAAATCTTACAATACAACACTTTAACAATGATAAATTGCTTTAGAGCTTAAGCAAATTTTCACATGCCTCTAAATAAATTTCATTTTGCAATAGGTTAATATCGGTGTGTATTGTATGGATGTGCTTACAAATTCATTTGTTGTGTTCAACAATGGAATAATACGTCTTGTTAAATTAACAATATCACTACTACTTGGTGTAACCGTACTCATATAACACCCTCCTCTATAAAGGGGTCTTATACAAATAAATTTTGATATTTTTGACCATGGTTTACTCTAGTGAGAAGATGGAGGTGAATTTTTATCTTAAATACAGTTTTACAACACAACCAAACTAAACAGCCATTTATTCCACATAATGGTTTAATAATATAATATGTTCAACAAAATAAAATAAAAAATTGTGTAAATGGAAAATACTTCTGGGCTGGGATGGCCTGCGTACTAGGCAACTCTCCTGGCACGGGGGTAGTTGGCTTGGTCTTCTTTCTGTATTCTGCAATTGAATAATTAATGCTTCCAAGGTTTGGCGGTCTAATAACAAATCCTCAATAAATTGTCAGAGTTAATTTATTAAGTTTCATTAATCCGTTCTCTTATTAAATTTTACTTATTATTAATATGGGTGTTTGAATGTAGCTAGCTTTGAAGCTAGCGAGTTTTGAGATTGTTGTTGGCCGTCTGAGAAATAAAGATGGCCGATTTTGTTTGTAACCGCTGTTTACCAACAAGGTATTTGTTTTATTAATTAGGGTTGCTAATAATAAATTATTTTTTCTATCTGTGTAGGTGTTGTGGTTTCTATTCTGGTTAATTTAAAGTGTATAGGACAATTCTGTATTCAATATGATTTTTATTGACGTCTGGAAATAATTACGTCGATGCTAACGATTTTATTATTTAATAGGTGAGTTTTCGTTATTTATTTAGTTATAATTAATTGCAAAGGATGATATCTAACCACTATTAGATATTAATGACAGCAAATGTGAAATTGCGAGATTTATTTACTTCAATTATATTCATTGTATACACAAAACGTTTTGTTACGAAAATGTGACTAAATTGCATCTAACTTAAATGGAATTGTACAAACGCCAGCATAAAAATGTGCTTATCACTTTTCTTTACAATGTAACATTTATTTTAAAGAATATATAAGTTTTTGCGATTATTTAAGCAGGAAAATCAAAATATTTTCGTATAATGACAGGAACTAAATGTGTTTTGGAAATTAATAATAGAAAATTAACAGGAAATACAGTATTTTTTCTGGTATGTGTATACAGGATGAATCTTATTTGTGTTTGTCGTATTTTGCATATGTGTAATGCGTGTAATTATTCTGGTGAACAGGAACATTGTACAGGATAGTTTGAGGCTTTTTACCTAAAATTATAAGGGTTATAAACAGCCATACGGTTCGTACCCATAGCTTAGATTAGGCGAGTATTCGAATCGTTCGGCTTCCGCCGACAACTCAGGGAAAGCATTTGACGCGCACAAATGGGCGGGACCAGTATGCTTTGGTGTGGCCATACATTTGGCATCTCATACATTGCACTATGTTGTAGATTAAAGCTATAAGGTAATACATAAATTGTCACGGTTACTAAGTAGGTTTTGCATAAGATCTACCGTAAAGGCTTAGTTACTTTTTAATTGAATGTTTCCAATCACCTCAAAAGCTATATTTTTGGTTTATATGAACTTGTTTTCTTAGACTTAAGTTTTGGCCATGTCATTTTGTCCTTGAAGAGCTTGAAATTTAAATTCACCGCCAAAAGTTTGATCTCATTACCTTTAGATTACGTTTCAATAGTATTTACAAGAACTTTAAAGTAATACATACATTATCAGGGTTACTAAGTAGGTTTTGAACGAGCCAGAAATCTATCGTAAACGCTTAAAGTTAGTTTTACTTTTGATATTTTCAAATTACTTCAAAAGCTATAGTTTTGGTTTACACGACCTTGAAATTTCTATTTTTAGAATAAATTTTGACCAAGACATTTTTGACCTTGAAGATCGAGTTCATACCCTTTGCTTGCACAGGTCAGTGCGTCGTATCATCCACCTCCACTTGTTAGCAATTTTATTAACATTCATAGCTTTATATGTATATAATCTTAAAATTTTATTCTAACCTTTAGTTACATACTTTTCATTTGCAATGGCTTCAAGCAGTAAAACAGAGTTATCCTTGAGGAAGAATAAATCAAATATCTGGCATGATGTTTTGGTGCAACCAACTGCCGGAAAAACCCTCACTTAGAACCACTCCCGATACAGCAATTTTATGAAGATGTTGCTGTTATATCTATTCGAGATAGTAGTGTGGATGAAGATTTTGGCAGGTTCTTTGAAAAGTAAGTATATCTTACATAATTTTTAGTTTTTCATAATAGTTAAATTATTGCTAAATATAATACTATTTTACTCTATTATTATTTCTAGCATTACGCCTGCAACAATTCTTGCAGCCTCACCACCTCCCCATTAGCAGCAGTAGCATCACCTCCACTGCAATGTGGAAGAAAGAATTTGCAGGTTATTATAGAAAGACATGAATCCCAGGATTTACTACATCAAACCCAGGATCCCGCAACCGGGACATTTTGGATACTTATATCAAAAATGAGGCATCGGGAGTAGCCAAAGTGCAGCTGATAACGGAGGAATTCGCTGAAGCCAGTGATTCCTTATCAGAAACACGCCAAAACATTCGTGATACACAAAATGTGTTATATAATCTAGAAACTATAGGTGTTCAAGTTTAGTTATTTATTCTGTTAATTAGTGTTAGTAAGTAGCTGTATATTTAAAGTAGTTTTTGTTAGGCTTAGATTTCATTATAATATATCAAAGACAAGTAAATAAGTATTAAATTCTTTCCTTGCTTTACTATTTATCGTATACCATTCTCATTATCCCAAAAATTTTACTACTACTAAAAATGTGCACAAAAAGTTTAAGTCTGTTCAGCTTGCGCTATAAAAATGAAATGATCTACGTTATAGAAAAAAATGAAAACATCTGGAAGTTCGCAAGTAGAAAAAAAGCAGTTTAAAATTTTAATGTCATTGTACTGGACCAGTTTTCATATTTTTTGGTAAAATAATAAATGAAGTAAATAAATTGTCACTTGTAAAACCCAATCTTGTTTTCGAAAAAAACTTGTTGGCTGAGAAGTAGGAACAAATTCAACAATTCAGGAGATTGTCAGTTTTAGGACTTTGTTATGACCCTTCTCCCAACCCCGCCCGTTACCCCGCGCAAGAGCACGTCCTCGTTAACTTGTGCTATATATTATTCCATGTATAAGCACGTACTTCTTCACATTTATTCATTATTTAATATATTTACACATACATTACATCTCTTCGGTTCATTTTGTCACCATACAGTTATTCAATACAAATTTAACAATTGCTTATCCTTCCATCACATTTTTTTTCAATTTTAAACTCATAATACTTTATTCATTATTACATATAACATAAAACATGTTAAATGGTTGATTTCTTTCTGAAAGCGTCCATTACATTATTTGCTACACACACACACACACACACACAACACACACACACACACACACACATATATATATATATATATATATATATATATATATATATATATATATATATATATATTATACTCTTCATTTTCAGTAAATTTGTATTTTACCTTTCATGCTTCTAATTTCTTATACACATTATCTATCTATATTAATTACACATGCTTCTTATGCTGTCTTTGATTCCTTGTTAAGTTGAAGATCATTAATTTTCCTATTCACTTCATAAAACTCTAAATCAAGTTTTAATTCTTTAATCTTCTTTAGTAATTCATCTAACTTCTTCTTTCTATCGTCTATAGTTAATACTTTACTTTCTCTTCGTATCGTGCGTACTACTTTGGTCATTTCTGCTAATAAAAAGTTTTCTCAATCGTGCGCATTCAAGGAAGCCTTCTATTGTAAATCTGCGTCCTTGAAACCATCAACCTTGAAAAATCCTTGTTTCCATGAACTGTAGTGTTAAAAGTGCTAAAAGAACGCAGGCTCTTCCCAAGATATAATAGACGATGTAAAATCTAGTTTTCACTGTTTTATAATTAAATATTAAAGAAATCCATCTTACACTTTACCACATAGTATCGAGAAGTCAGTTATATTATTAGAGAGAAACAAAAACAGAAAAAAAAAACAAAAAAATACGGAAATATTCTCCTGTTTCAAGTCCCCAACTGTCAGAGCTCTTTCAACGTCTTGCACGGTCGCCAAATAGTCCATCTGAATGTATATTAAATCAATACCTAGATTTTTTAAAGAATTTCTTGTAACGTAACAAATGTAGAAGCTTATCTCAAATAAAGTTACAATTAGAATAATTAAGCGGATTACATTACAACACCATCGCTACCATTACATTTAGAGAGTATGATTATATTATTAAGTACCAAATGTCGTATTAACATCAATGATAACAAAGGTATTAAGTTCTATCCAGACCTTTTCCTGATGGATGAATGTCCGTATATCAACATTTTTTTAGAGTATAATTTTGGGCATGATTTAGAACACAGTCAAAATAGTCATCAAATTGTTTAGATTTATATGTTGACATAACAAAAGTAAAGTCTCTTTGGAGTTTCAAGATTCAAGCAAATAAATAACAAATGGAGCATTAATAAGACATTCTTACTTTATAATTTCCCATACTTCGAATTAGTGTAACTCAATTTTTAAAGAGTACGAAATATCTTGGGGTAAGATTTTCTTAAAGAACATAATGCAATTTATCTAAATAGAAAACATTCATTAAATCTTATAAACAACGTTCGAAAAACTACCTTACTTTGAAACTTTATCAGTATCATCTACTTTACATAAGTGAAATTTGTGGATGAGCACTTTAACAACATGTTATTACTGAAGACGCTTATACTGTTAAACTTGTTACTCAATGAATGACGAGTTGTATTAGATTACAAACTTTTAAGTGTTAAAAGCGAGTAACACTCTTCTTATAAAGGTTTAAAACCATTCGTTTATTCACGACTTAATCAATTATATTAATATAATTGTTCAAATATTGTGCATTTTGTGAATTACAAAAGTTTCAATATTAAATACATTTTTTTAGTCACTGGAAAATGTTACGTGACATAGTGTGTGATGAATAATAATAAAACAAAATCACTAGTCACTAGTTATTTATTAAGCAGTTCGTGAAGTTTGAAGGAACTTACCGAAGTTCGAGGATCTTTCAAATACATTAGGTGGGGTTCTGGTATTAGGCCGGATCGTTAGATGATGCCGTTGACGGAAAATATTGAAATGTGGCTGTCACTTTATATAAAGTACACAACCAAGTATTCACACTATGTTTACGTTGTAAGTAATTACAATTACAAATTTAATTTTTACTGTATTTTATCACATTTAGACGGTTTATTAAGTAACCCGCTAAATACCACCATTTTAGCTCGGACAACATCTAAATGAATATTTAACCTTAAATTATATATATATATATATATATATATATATATATATATATATATATATATATATATATATACAAATATAGAAAAATATGTAAATTTCGAAACCCCCAACTTCGTTTCAATAGAATAAGTACACTTATGCGCAACGACCTTTATAAGATTAAAAAATGAAAACCGAGTCAGTCCACTAAAAATCTATTATTCCAAGTATTCAATCAAATACTTATCTCACATTCAAATGCAAACTCTTATCAAGTAATTCCGCAATAGATTAAAATGCACCTTCAAAGGGGTCTAGACATTTGGATGTTAAATACCTCTGTTAAATACAAAAAAGAGCATAGCAGACTCACGTTCGTACTCACATACAAACGCACGCGCTTACATGCAGGCATACACATACACAAACACACACACACACGCACGCACGCACGCACGCACGCACGCACGCACCACACACACACACACACACACACACACACGGACACGGACACGGACACGGACACGGACACGGACACGGACACGGACACGGACACGGACACGGACACGGACACGGACACGGACACGGACACGGACACGGACACGGGCACGGGCACGGGCACGGCACGGACACGGACACGGACACGGACACGGACACGGACACGGACACGGACACGGACACGGACACGGACACGGACACGGACACGGACACGGATTCGGACTCGGACTCGGACACGGACACGGACACAGACACACACACACACACACTCACACACGCACACTCGCACATACTCACACACGAACACACGCACACACGCACACACGCACACACGCACACACGCACACACGCACACACGCACGCACGCACACAAGCACACGCACGCACGCACGCATACACGTACACACGCACACACGCACACGCACACACGCACACACGCATACACGCATACACGCATACACGTACACACGCACACACGCACACGTGAATGCACGCAAACACTCACACAGGCACACACGCACACACGCACACGCGCACGCACGCACACACGTACACACCCACACACGCACACACGCACACACGGGCACACACGCCCACACGCACACACGCGCTCATGCAAACACGCACACCTGCAAAGACGCACATGCACAAACGCGCACACGAACACACGCACACACGCATACACGCATACACGCATACACGTACACACGCACACACGCACACGTGAATGCACGCAAACACTCACACAGGCACACACGCACACACGCACACGCGCACGCACGCACACACGTACACACCCACACACGCACACACGGGCACACACGCCCACACGCACACACGCACTCATGCAAACACGCACACCTGCAAAGACGCACATGCACAAACGCGCACACGAACACACGCACACACGCACACACGCATACACGTACACACGCACACACGCACACACGCACAGACGCACACACGCATACACGCATACACGCATACACGTACACACGCACACACGCACACGTGAATGCACGCAAACACTCACACAGGCACACACGCACACGCACACGCGCACGCACGCACACGCGTACACACCCACACACGCACACACGCACAGACGGACAAACATGCCCACACGCAGACACGCACACACGCACACGCGCACGCACGCACACACGTACACACCCACACACGCACACACGCACACACGGGCACACACGCCCACACGCACACACGCACTCATGCAAACACGCACACCTGCAAAGACGCACATGCACAAACGCGCACACGAACACACGCACACACGCACACACGCATACACGTACACACGCACACACGCACACACGCACAGACGCACACACGCATACACGCATACACGCATACACGTACACACGCACACACGCACACGTGAATGCACGCAAACACTCACACAGGCACACACGCACACACGCACACGCGCACGCACGCACACGCGTACACACCCACACACGCACACACGCACAGACGGACACACATGCCCACACGCAGACACGCACACACGCACACTCGCACACACGCACACACGCACACATGCACACACGCACACACGCACACACACACGCACACACGCACACACGCACACACGCACACACGCACACACGCACACACGCACACACGCACACACTCACACACGCACACACGCCCACACGCACACACGCACTCATGCAAACACGCACACCCGCAAAGACGCACATGCACAAACGCGCACACGCACACACGCACACATGCACACACGCACACTCGCACACACGCACACACGCACACACGCACACACGCACACACACGCTCACACGCTCACATACACACACGCACACATTCACGCACGCACACACTCGCACATACACACACAAGCACGCACACCCGCGCACGCGCATGCATAAGTATACCACACCCACTCCCACACTCACACCCACACCCACAACTACAGCCACACTCACACTCACACCTATATCCATACTCACACACACGCAGACGCGCACATGCGCAGACCTCCGACGTACAAATGCTCAGGCGCGAAGACGCGGTGACGTGCATACGCGCAGAGACGCTGGATGCGCGGTCGCGCAGGCGCACTGGCGGCGCAGACATGCAGGCACGTAGACATGCTGGCACGCACACATGCACGCACGCATGCACGCGCATGCAAACGATGTGGAAATTTTTGAAAATAATTTATTTCGGCTCAGGGAGCCTTGTATACTTCTCGCCTTTTTTACCGATTACAGTAACTGTTCCTTTATTCTGGAGAGCTAAGAATGTCTATTCTGGGTTGTAATGTTTTTCTTTTGCATTTTTTGTAACTCATTTGACCTTTTCTGTTGGACTATTTAGTGGAGTTATATTAGCCAAGTGAGTTAATTTGCAAAAATGGGCAATATTTATGCCTTCCGACTAGATGGACTGCAAATATATATATATGAAATATGTATTTGTAAACATGAAATTTTCTCCAATGCTTCCAAATATTTTATCGACCCCTCTGTTTTATAGTGTGTAGATCGCCATTTAAACGTTTTTGGTGTTAAAGTCGTTTTCTTCTTAACATAAGTGTCCGGTGTCGTGTGTTAAGTCTATTATTTTTCTAGCGTAGTTACATATAAGATGATTGGGACGTTCCATTGTACGAATGCGGACGCTGAGATGTGTATTCAATGATTTCTTATGTACATTTCTTTCACACTTACATTTTATCTGTATTTTTAAGTGCATTTTAACGTTTCTGCTTGAATCATGTGAATGAGTATATGAACATAATTTGTTTTTGTGCGCCTTTCGAATGTTACACTTCTGATAGTTGAGCATACCGTACAGTGTCGTTTGTGATTTTAACGCAATGCTGATATTTGGTTGTTTAGCGAATTTACTTTCAATGGAAAACTAGTATTATTTTCTACACTTCTGCGAATGCATATTTTAGGTAGCATAGTGTAATTCTCATGTAGCTCTTTATTATTGTTGCGTAAATTTTCAAGTCTGGTTGTTTATTAAATAAGATGGTTCTGACCAAAGTCACCTATAACAGGAGGCCGGTAAATGCATCTTCTCACCTGCTGTGACGTCACTTTTGGCGATCCATTTCGATATAACAATAAAATATTGCCACGTGCTTAATATGAGGGTTTACCGCTTCGACGTGGTAATATTCAAGTGTAGAGTGCAAGTTTTTTTTTGTAATAGACATAATATAAGGTAAAGTTTTACCAAACAAGTATTTCTATTGCTATTGTATTCACTTTGTCTCCGTATTACATTGTATTCCCTGAGGCACTTTTCCGGTACTTATGACTTAATTCACAAAAGTTGAAAAGTTCTTGGCCCCAAATAGCATTTGGTAAAACGTACTTGTAAGGTTTTAGATGTCATCTATATGCTGCGTACCTTGCTGCCGAAGCGATTATGGAAATTCTGAGAAGATTTCGGTATTTAGATTTCCGAAAGATGCAGAGAAAAAAAATCAGTGGATACACGCAATTCAGAATCTTCAAGAATCTAAATTAAACATTTTGCAGATAAATTCGTAATTCGGGATGGTCGGGCAGTTAGACAGGACGGTACCGTTTTAATTGTTCCACGAGCGCAGTCAGAGTTAAGTGAAGAAGCACATTCAACCGTCTGAAGCAGAGTTCCAAACGTGTTGTTCGCAAAAAAAGTGCTAAAACATTTAGTTTTTGAAATGTTGATTTACAATATATGGGGCATGCGAATGTAGCTTATCAAAAACATCATTGGTAGAAATATGTATTGATACTTGTTCGAATATCCTGCTGAATAATTATTCGTAGATCTTAAGTAATACGATTGCAAAGAGAAGAAAAAAAAGTTAATAAAACAAATGATAAAACAACACGCAAAGTTGGAAAATTAGCTAGTACTTAATTCATATACATAATTATTATTTGTTGATGTTAGTGTAAAATTACATTTTCAGTTATAAATTTCCTGCCAAACCATTGAAGGAATTGCCACACAAAGCTATAATGTGCACACTACAAATTTTCAACGCTGCCTTAAGAATGCAATACTTCCCAATGCTATGGAAATTTGGCCAAATTATACTAATACTGAAACCGGGCAAGCCCGAACACGAAGTTACGTCTTATAGGCCGATAACGCTGCTACCAATACTATCAAAAGTATTTGAGAGACTAATACTAAAGAGAATGACAACCATAATCGAAGAAGAAGCGCTTATACCACAGCATCAATTTGGGTTTCGACAACAACACTCAGCATTAGAACAGATTCACAGAGTTGTAGATGTAATCGAAAATGACTTTGAAGAACAAAGGTACTGTGTTGCGGTTTTCCTCGACGTCTGCCAAGCGTTCGACCGTGTCTGGCACGCTGGATTACTATACAAAATCAAACAGTCTCTGCCATACCAGTACTATCTTCTACTTAAATCATATTTGAATGACAGGTATTATCAGGTAAAATACGGCGAAAGTCAGTCTGGACTATATTCAATAAAGGCAGGCGTTCCTCAGGGCAGCGTTCTAGGACCAACTTTATATCAAATTTTTACAGCTGATCTACCATGCAATGACAACGTAACAACGGCTACCTTCGCTGACGATATCGCGTTATTAGTTTCCCATTCTAATGAAGTGCAAGCGTCGACAATCCTACAAAATTGTCTGGACAACATACAAAAATGGTTACACACCTGGAGAATACGGATCAACGAGGACAAATCTACAGCTATCACGTTTACTACAAAACACAACTCTGCTCCTCCAGTTACACTCAATGGTATACAAATCCCCACGAAAAACGAAGCAAAATATCTCGGCGTGAACCTTGACAGACGTTTAACATGGAAAACCCACATAACAAAAAAACGAAAGCAACTAGACGCAATGGTGAAAAAGATGTACTGGCTCCTAGGGAAAAAATCTAAATTAGCATTAGAAAATAAAGTGTTAGTGTACAAAACAGTTTTAGTTCCAGTGTGGGCATATGGCATCCACTTATGGGGTAGTGCAAAAACATCAAATATTGAAATTTTGCAAAGATTCCAAAGTAAAACTCTTCGTGCAATGACGAGTGCGGAATGGTTCATCAGCAATAAGACACTTCATGAGGATCTAAAAATCCCATGGATCAAAGATGAAGTTAAAAGACGTACTACCACCTATATCGACCGAATAAAAAAACACCCTAATGTGTTAGTGCTCAATTTACTAGACAATACTAATTCCACTCGGAGACTAAAGAGACTTAAAACGTTGGATCTTACGAAGTAGAATTAATTATTAATTATTATTATGTTAATATTTGCAGGGTATCGCCAGTGGGCATCATTCCCTCCTCATGTCCATGTAGATTAGATTAGTTAAGTACTACATCAAATTTGCTTGTTAGCCTCGCGGCTAGTTGTAAATAATTGCATATCATAATAAAAAAAAAAAAATATTTCTGTGAACAATTTGCATTTTACTTCTTTTCTATTAATAACCACGAACAACTTTACTAGCATGGATCGGCAGCTGTGACGTCACGCGGTGCAATTCCTGGCCTCTACTAAAGGAGGTCTTGTTCTAATCGCAATGATAAGGTATTACTCGAAAGTTTAAAGAAACTAACAGGTGAATGCTCGTTTTTAAAACGCAATTTAACAATGTAAGTGTATTTATAAAATGTGTATAATTCTTTTAAGGGTTCAACTTACTAATTTCCACTACGTGCATTTATTCATTTAACCTCGGCTAGTCAGCAAGTTTGGGAGTGGGTTCTTAGACTGTTATATAACTGTTAAACAACTATTCATACCCAGGTTTAATATATATATTAAAAATAAGACTTCTGGAATTATAATAATAATATAATAAAAAAAGATATTCTGGTAAAATAATTAAACACTCAAGTTAGACAAAATGATGGAAAATAAACGAAAGTTTCTAAAAATATTAATAACGGATCTCTTCGTGCAGTGCTTGGTATTTGGGCAGCCCACCGTACCTCGGAGTAATGCTGGTATCGTTGAAATGTCGGCGGTAAATCCTAAGATTACAACTCTTAGAGAAAGATGGCGTCTGTGTATTTGGGTCGTCGTCGGTTTGGAAATTTCCTGTAAACAAACTCGTTATAATGCACTGTTCAAAAAAATAAAATAATTGTGGTTTTATTTCTTTGTAAACAAATATAATGTGTTCTGATGAAAATAATACAAGGGTGTGTGTACACTTCAAAACCGGGAGGATTACTGTGATTTAGACAGGTAAGTTTATTTTGTCTATTATTTTACAAATTTAAAAGGCAATGTTGTTGAATTTGAGGTTAGAGCGTATTTCAAATTTCTATCGTGGACTGGTCCTTTATTACTTATATTTTCTTAAGTAACGTTTTGAAATACGGACAAGTTAAAGAAAAGCAGGCCCTATACGAAATTCTGATAATTACACGATTAGTGTTAGTACAAGTTCGTGTTGGATAACGGTTGTATTTGATTTGTGTATTTATGAGGGTTTGTACACACAGACTAATAAAAGACTAATTTTAAAATTAACTATAAATAATATATACAATCAAATATGTACAATGGGGTTAGAAAATATTTGGAATTCGCAATTTTATGTTTGTAATGTTTCGTATGAAACGGGAAATATTTTCGACAATGTGTTGTTGAAAATTGATAAGAGTTCATTCAAACTACTAAAATGGAACGTTAACCTTCGGTTTATTTGTATAAAGAGGATAATTCTTTACACTTTAATTAAAATTGACTACTTATTAGCGAAATGGAAATGTATTTTCTTTAAGAATAATTAACTTAAAGTTTTAATAGCCAAAGCCCGAAGAAGTTTCTTTAATATATTGGATTTCTTATTGCAAAATAGAAATTCTTTTACTTCGAAGTAAACCATAAAAATTGTCTTTCTTTTAGTTGTATAAATTTAATGTTTTACGCAATTCAGGTTTTTTGGTAATAATTTGGACTTGATATTCAGGTGGATTTTCGTGATATACAGGGGGAATAAATTATAACGTATTGATGGCTAAGCAATGAACTCAAGCTAAATCAATAAATATTAGAGATTCTATTTATTCAAAGCTGTAACGGACACTTTGAGTATATGCAGGGGGTTCAGGATATGTCTAGTGTTCGTTTATGATCCCGTTAATATAGCCAATGCGCTCAATAGTCTAAATTAATGAAACCTTAGAGATTCTATTTATTCAAAGCTGTAGCGGACACTTTGAATATATAGAACTATATACAGGGGGTTCAGGATAGGATTTGTAAATTGCCGTTTCTGAGGTTACAGCGCATGATCGGACAACCAGACGTGGCTTTTTATATTAGCCCCACTAACTAGAAGAAGTCCTATAATAGTCCCGGTGACCGCCGGTGTTAACCAGTCAATCAACCTAAGACCAGTATAATACGCAAAACCTCTTTGACATCAATTTCTTAAGGATTGGTTGTTAACAGGAATTTCTAGGTATTATTACAACTATTTTCGTAAAAATTGGTTATACTTCGGAGTGTTAGAACCCTATAGAACAATAAGTTCCATATAATTCAAATGAAATTGCTTTAAAAGCGGGTCAGGCGGTTATGTTCTCGAATAGAGAATTTCAGATGTAATAAATTATTACAAACGGAGAGGTAGGAGAGAATATTTGTAGAGAAGCGTTCTACAAACAGAATAAAAGTAAAAGTGCTTAAAATATGCTAATAATTTCGCTTATAAACCTTGCGAATGAATGGGGTTTTAGGTAGGAAATGTCGCAACGTTTCTGCACATCGTGAAAGGGGGTACCGGTGCGTATGCAGAAGTGCTGATTATTTACATTTTTAAGAACTGGAATAAAATGAATTATTATTTAAACATTATCTTAATAATTTTTATTAAAATAACAATTAATTTTTCTCACCGAATTCTGGCTCATTACAACAATTTTAGAACAATGTTTAGAAGCCTCAACAAATAACCCTTAAAGCCTAATTCAAATCAATAGGCAACTTGAATTGTGTGAAAAATCAATAAACACATGTGACGAATTGTTTGAAACCATTTATGACGCGTATTTTGATACCCGTTGTTAGGAATGTTTTAATGAACGATTAATAACGAATTGTAAATTTGCTGCATTGAAACTTAGGTTAGACGGCCAGATGCAAAAGAATCCACCGCATACCAGTACCCACCAGGGGCTAAAGTTGACATCAGTAAACCTGCCTGCTTTTTCGGGTAAATATGACGCGTGGTTAACCTACAGAGAAACGTTCAATGATTTAATATACTCCAATAATGGATTGTGCAAAAATTGCAATATTCGATCTTCTGTCTAAAAGACAAAGTCGTCGATGCCGTAAAATGTTTAGTAATTATGGATAAAAATTATGACAATTCTGTTGGAATATTGACGGAAAGATTTGAAAATGAAAGGGTTATTGTAAATAACCACATTCGCGCATTACTTGAAATTTCCGCCCTTACGAAAGAGACGTATCAGGGTTTTGCGAACATATTAGATACCGTGTCTAAACATAGTCGGCCCTTTATTCCCATCGATAGGCTTGTTGATACATGGGACGATATTTTGGTATATTTAATAGTCTCAAAGTTATCTTCTCATACTCGCAAGGAATGGGAGATAAATGGTCCTCATGGCAACTGTCTTCTCTTAAGGGCATGGCAGAATTTTTGACACATAAGTGTCACACTTTAAGTTCAATTCAGTACGAAGGTCCCGCGGAAAGTAGTATTAAAGGAAATAAAGTCGGTTATAAGTCTGCCACATGCAATGTCACCGCCAACAAAGTGAATATTAGTTGTTATTATTTGTAATAAAGATGACCGTTTTACTAGTCAACGTCCATCATTTTTAAAATTTGATATACACACGCGAATTAAAAGGGCTCGCTAAAGCAAATTATGTATTAACTGTTTAAGACAGATCATCACGTTGTGAAAATTGTGAAAAGCGCTACAAACCGAGTTTTCATCTACAAAATTTCAGTAGCACAGTTACCAACACAAACAAAGAACAGCGTACTCCAAATCTTAACAAAACTTCTCAAGAACATATGGCATTCACTTTATACGCGTCTAATCCATCTAACGTCAGTTTGTCAACCTGTATGGTGAAGCTTAGAGATTGTCAGGACAATTACCACAGCGCGCTTGGTTTACTTGACTCCGCATCACAAGAGAACGTAATGACAAACACATTGGCAGAACGACTTAATTTGACAACTAGTAAGTTAATTCATCCATTGCGGGTGTAGATAATAATTTTACAAAATACAATTATATCAAAAACACGGAAATAGGGGCTAAGTATGGTAATCATAAATGCCAGTTAAAATTTATATTCTCGAGCACATATCAATGAATATCCCAACACGTAATTTAAATTCTAGCAAAATAAACATATCTAGAAATTTACAATTAGCCTGACCCATAATTTTGTAAATCGCCAAGCATCAATTAGCTAATAGAAGCGCAAGTATTTTTTTAATTATTATATGGAGGTCATGTACCAACAAACCAGACGTATTGCAAAATTCTCTGTTTGGGTTGTTATTGGCAGGTGAAACATGTAACACGGTAGTCAACGAAAAAACTACTGCAGTGTGCAATTTAACCCTTTCGTGGGCGTGAGATAAGTTTAAGTAAACAAGTTAACCACACCCTCAAAATAAGTCAAGAATTATTCATGGTAAATGATTATACAGTCCTTTTTTCTATATTTCACCCTAACGGGTTTTTTACGAGGTGAGAATATTACATCCCACTGCCCTCTGCCAAGCATAGCATCAAAAACAATGAATTGCTCCTAAAATTAAATAAGTAGTAATTAACACTGTTTCACTTTCCGTGGAATTTCTTGAAACAGTGATAAGATGAACAAGCATACGTTGTCCTTTTGCATCCGTCCTTGTGCTGCAAAGTTTGCACCTTCTGTAGTTTATTTTCTGTACATTCATATGACTACCCACGTTGGAAAGCCGTACTTCATCAGGAGCACATCATTTGTGCCCCTCGGGGACTATCGATTTATTTCGGCTCTTAGGGCTTGAAAATCGATTAATCAATTGCCTGGCTAAGCTTCTTCTAAAAGATAGTTAATAAAATCCATTTTTCTTATCATTTTGCGTCAGTATATGAGAATTGACAATTGCCATGTCAATAAGGTAATACAAAATGTGGTGTCACCATTTGTTAGATTCTCGCCAAATTTCGTAGCGTTCTCGCAGTTGGTCGAATCTATCAACTCCAACCATTATCTTATAATATTCTGGCACTACTGCGGACACTAAACGTATTGCTTTGCACCCATTGTATTTCTTCTTGTTACCTTACCAGTCTCTTTGGGTGAAAAGTAGCTGCTGGGTGCATATATAGGTCTATTATCCATCCACCTTACAGCGGATGAACTTGTGGTGGTTAATCTTATATGATTTGTACTTTATGCATTTATAGCTAGTATTGGAGTATATTGTTTCTTTAAAATCATTCTCAAAACTGGTGGAATACAAGAACAATCATGACGTTTGTTCAAAGCGTTAGGACATTTTTTAATTTCTATAGCTTGACGTGTGATGCGTTCTTGCAGATTATACAATTAAGCTATCAGTTTTATTTTCTTAGCATTAAGTTTATGACCAGCGTCAAGATGACGAGTGGCTAAAGAAGATGACATATTGTGTTGTTTTATATCCAGGTAGTGTTCTTGAGGTCTATCATGTAACCTCCTGTTCGTTTGTCCAATGTAACAGCCAAAGCAACCACAACAGGAAATCTCACACACTCCCTGACTTTCACCATGTATTTTATCTTTACCGTTACCTAACAACTGTTGGATGGTACAGTGAGGTTGAAACACAGTCCGAAATATGTTTCTTGGAAATTTCTTTCCAATGCGGTCAGTAACGCCTTTAATATAAGGTAATATAATTCACTTTTTGGGTTCTTCCTATGAAATATTTTATTTGGCGGGGTGTCTGAAATAAGTCTTTAAGTTTTATCAATAGTTCTCAACGAATATTCATTATGCTACAAAATATTGGTCAATTCTGCTGGTTCTTTATCTCTTGAGTTTTTATCAGATAAGCGAACAGATATGTAGAGTATATACAATGTTCAACTAACTTAACTACCTCTTTTCATTTTTGTGCAACAATTTCATTGAAGTTAATTCATATTAAAAATATATTACTCTTGTTATCAATTCCTGCATGTGAAGAAAAACAACTGACTTGGAGCTGTTTTAAATTCCTTAAAGTATACTATTATGACATTTAAATTTATTATTTAATTCCATTATAATGCAATACAAACAAGACCATTTGTTTGGTTTTATAAATACACATATATTCAATTATTATAAGTTTTGTTATGAACGAATAAGTTCAAAAGTAAATCTAAAATATAATTCTTCGACCAGCATCATTGTTCACGACGCGTTGTCTAATGGAGCTTGCTTCACAAGTTCGAGAAAATGACCCCACATTAGCAAATGCAATATGTTATGATTTTTACAATGATGAATTAATTACAGTTGGCAATGGCCAGAAAGAGATTATCACGTTACGAGACAAATTAATTACTATGTTAAGCAGCGCAGGATTTGTATTGCGTAAGTGTATTTCGAACGATAATAAGGCTCTAAAAATTTACATGTCGTTCGGGAGAATTTGGTCTTAAATAACAAGAACTATCTACACATTAACACTCTAGGAGTTCGCTGGTCATCCAGCTTGGACAATATATAGCATTGTTACGTGTTTAAACGGGGAGCTGGAAGAAAAAGGAAGAAGGTAAGGATTCTCTGCTCATTCACAGATAGTGAGCACACCGAACTAGCTCAAATGTGTGGGATTAGGGCGGGGTGAGAGAAGAAAGGATGTTGGTTATGCCGGCGCCAAGAGCCGCTCCCCTATATAGAGAAAACTTCACCGCTGTCCCGACTCTTGGACAGTGGTGCAGAAAGGAATGAGCAAGGAGATTTTAGGAAAAGGGATGGACACCAGGAAATAGAAATAACAACACTGCTGCAGTGTGAAAGAAACAAATGTATATTTTATTTTTAAAAATTTAGACTAAATAGTTGAAGGTGTGGATCTAATCAATCCACAACAAAACAATATACTTAGATACCCCAAATGTACAAAAAAAAAGAAATAGTAATTAAATACCGTTCGCAAGCCAGAATAGTTTTTCTCTATTTTACAAAAAAAAACAAACAAACATTTCCCCTTTTCAAGGGAAGGCCTTCCGTTGTATTTCTAGAAGAGAAAAGTACATCGACGCCTATACAAAGCGTAACTTATTACTAAATAATAAGCAAAACAACTTGCGATGGTTTACACCAAAACGGATAATAACGAAATAAAATTTTATAGTGAGCCACACGAAACTTTTATAGCTCAGCAAGCATTTTTTTCTTAAACAATAATGAACCAAATATATGTGAAAATTTAATAATTGCATACATTTCAAGAAGAAAAAAAATTAATGTCTACACCAAATGTAATGAAAGCATATGTTAATCTAACGGTTCGTTTGGCTACTGTGTAATTACTTGTGCGCATCCCAATTACAGTGATGTCGCACACAACACCAAAAGTGGCAGCCACAACAGATACAATTAAATGTTATTATTATAATTACAAACAAAATGAGAGAAGGAAAGTAATGGTAAAAGAATAGATAAGGAAGGTTACGTGGTTGTGAAGTGAAGGATTACTTATTGATACAGCAACAAGGATATAGTGATAACAGGTATTAAATGTAGGTTAAGGTATTATTTTAACTGACTAATTGATTCCGTTATTTTTAGCAGATGTACTTGATCATTATTCAATTAACGTTCATGTAACAATAGAGAAAACAAAAGAAAAAGGAACGATCTAACCTTTCTATACGCAGGTAGTAGTTACGTTCAGTCGATGCTCTCGGATCACAAACATAGGCATAAGTTGTCGCGATCCTGTTTGATTTTAGTTACGACTCAGAAGATAAACCAGAATAGTACTTGTATGTAGATAATATGGAGATAATAGTTGAAGTTAAATCGTAGAATCCAAAAGTAGAAGGTACTTCGTTGAAGTCAAAAGAAGAAGGTAATTCGTGCAAGCTAAAAGTAGCAGGTAATTCATTGAAGCTAAAAGGAGAAGGTAGTTAACACTATGTAGGTAAATAATCTTTATTCGTTACCCCTTTGATGTAACGGGCCAAATGAAAGTCTTGATTAAAACGTCTTCAAACGCTAAGAAAAAAAATCAGTTATTACTAACAAAATCAGAGAAATTCATTGGTAACTTACTCGATCTTGCCGAAGAAAATTTTTCTAAAACCGCATGTAAGCGAGCAACAAAACTTGTAAATAATGATTAGGAAAAGCACCAATTGTTTTATTGCAAAATATGCTTCTTGAAGATATATCCGATTATTTATATCGTATAATCCTATCAAGCAATTTTCAAGAAGACATCAAAAATTTTCAGCTTGGCACAGGAAAGAAAGAAGACGTAATTTTTATCTTAAAGTTGTATTAAACACAATACATTGTTATCACCCTTTTTATTTAAATAAAACCAGAAATTCTAAATTGTGATTTCTCCACTAACGCCATCTAGAGAGGACTTCTAAAAGCTTGTAATATAATTCCCCTTAATTACCTATATTTTAGGATACGTCACTAGAGGGAGTAACAATGCAGATTTTAAATGAAATATATAAATGTGAATTTATACCATTTGAATAACCAAAGGTACGAAAATTTATATTAGACTGATAGTAAAATTACTTGGAAATATGTGGTTCAAGTTATGAACAGAAACAACGTAAGCATTTTTAGAAAGAAGGTTTGAGTAAATATGTACAACTTGTACAGAAATTTATACGAAAGTACCAAAGTAACTTAAGTATCCAAAACACAAATTATTTCGTTACAACATAATCACAATATTAGTCTCATAGGTACTGGAATAAGTAAACGACATATCTTAAGTCAGGTATCTTCCATATTTGACCCTCTAGGTCTGCTATGCTGTGACTGTATGTAAAAACCGCTAATTGTATTAGAGTGACATAAACCACCGCTTAACCTTACTTTATAATATTTATTCTTTTACTTCGTTTTACTGCTTCTTGTGCACATACTAAAAGTAAAGAAAACGATTAATGTTAAACAATTGTTAACTTTGTGCTATTATCGCGTAGAGTACGGTCTTTATTGCTTAATGAAACCTGAGAATCTGCCAGTAACGGTTGTGAACACTCGAGTAAATGATAATCCTGAGAAAAACACTGACTGTTGAGGACGTCAAGTAATAAAATGGCATTCAAAAGTGTTGGAGAATCCTATTCATATTTGTACAGACCCGGGCGGTAAGAACTATTTTTTTAGTTTATCTTAACTATGACCAATATCTTTTTTCTTTCAGAAATATTTCAACATGTAGCCTCCATAAATCCGAGCGTGATTGCCAGTGAAGAAGTAGTACGATTATGATTTATTAGCTCAAGCAAACTTAAATCCATTTGCAGAAACAATAATAATTAGCGACATGGGTAGGAATTATATTATTTTTTAGATTATTTAAATTATAATACCTAGTGACTTTTGTTCAGAACTCTTGCAGGATATAACCAATTTTGTTGTCTTGGAGGATATGACGTTGCGCCCAGAATGTGAGGCAGTCAATAAAGAGCACTAACTTGACAGCGGTACAACAGACGGTGGTTTGGCTCTCGTAGTGTTGGGTAAGCCATGTTTATACAGTGTTGCTTCAAAACTTTTATCGATTTTTTTTTAATTTCATTTAGAAAAGCAAATACCTGGACAAACTGAAATCGCGAAACACATGAGTAAGTGATTCTGGAAGATCAAACGCTGGAGCAAATAGAAGAAAGAGAAATAAGTGGGCATCAGTTTGCTCAAACCCAAGGTTCGTTAAGCTTACCATTTTTCTTACACCTTTATATTTTTACAATATTTACCATTTCAGAAAACAACGACAATCAGAATGAAGTGGTTCAGGAAGACACAGTGGAAGCAAAGCAGTTAGAGATTACTCAAAGCTCTAGTGATGAGTCAGTTAATGCCATTGAAACATAGTTTACAAAAAAGGGAGAACAAAGAAAGAAAGAGATTTAAATATACACGCTCACAACGACAAAAGAAACAATTAAAAAAAGAAAAGAAACATACCATGCGAGAACCTTGCAACATTTCTTGCAGAAAAAAACACACCATTAAAATTGGCCAAAAAATGAGGACAGAAATCAATTTGCAATTTTGGAGTATGACCAAACACGATCAAAGAAACTTTGTCATAGGGTCAGTGCAAAAAGTGGGTGCAAAAATAGCAATGGTTGGGTCAGATTCTCGTAGTAAATTTAGTAACAATTACTTTTTAAAAGATGAGCAGGGACAGTCTCTGGATATATATCGAACTTTTTTTTTCACAACGCTGGGTTATCATCCAAATAATGATAAGATATTAGAAAGTATGCTTCAAAACATAAGTAGCTTCTCCAAGAAAGTATAAAATATTTGGCCAAACTCCCCCAAATAGAAAAGATCATCAGGTCATTACATATCACATAGAATCCTTTAAACCCAACATCTCACATTACAGACGTGAACATGCACCATTACGGCGTTACTTATCAAGTGATTTATCGGCACTAAGATTATACAAGTATTTCTTAGAAAAAACACCATAGTTCGCTAGCTCATACATGACCACTGGAGAAATCTTTCAACCTGAGTGTGGTTTGTTCAAAGTGGAAAATTCATAGGAAAAGTAAACGTTTCAGTGGACCTATAAAAGGTGATTATGCTTACAAGATGCGAAATGTTTAAGTCCCTAATTTTTACGCAACGTCTAGTGGTCTACAATGAAAGCTTTGAAATCTATGATAAAAAAAACCAACTGCCGTTGTGTGGCATGAAGCAATATGTAGTAGAAAAATGGAAGATATGATAAGTGTGTTTGTAAGTACATTTATAGTCAAAGACATCGACTAAAAATAGCTTTTTGGGTTGGCAATTGCTACGCACAAAACAAAAATTGGGGGTTTTATAGTTTTTTAGTTTCTATAGTAAACAGCACATTAACAGCACATTATCTGAGATCGAAGTTAATCAGTTTGAATCCGGACATACGTTCATGTCCGCGGACTCATTTCATCATAGAGTATAAAAATCACTAAAAACCATGAAAAAAGTGTATGATTTTAAAGATTCCAAATATGTGCCAAAATATGTATTTTTTTTAACCTACCGAACTGATTTTGAAAAACCTGCACTGCCGTTGGATTTTATTAAAAAATATATACTTAAATCGGGAAAATACCTGTCCTAGATGCTATTTCGCAACCTGGAGGAACTTTTGAACACCAACGCGATGGTATTATCAAGTTCTTCATACTAATACCAGTGGAGGAAATAGCAACCAAATAATCCCAGCAAACAGATTTGAATTTTGGCAGAATATTCCATTGCTAAACTCTGAATTTGACAACAACTTGGAAACTAAAATTAGAGTTTAATTGTTTTTTTTATAAACTTGTTCTTGATCTTTCTTGTAGCTTCCAATAAACTCTTATGCAAAGTATGCGCTTTCTATTTCATAGCAACAATAAGTTTAAACCAGATACCACTAATCCGCTTGGTGTTATGTTAATATTTATGATGGTAAAATAGCGGTATCCACTTTTTTTTGTAAATTCATGTTTTTTTGGTATAATTAATGATTGCGTTGAGAAACTGCAACATTTATGAACAAAAAAAAACAACTAGTACCACCAACCTTAAAAACACTAAAATGCCGGTTTCAGATTTTGAAATCAATTTTGCCAACATTTTGTCAAATGTTTACCGCCTTTAGGCTTAGCACAGCAGTGCTAGGTCCGGTAACAGTTATCGCTAGGTTGATCATTCAGGATCTATATGAAACTAAATGTAGCTGGAACGAATCTCTACCTTTACATTTGCAATCACGACGGAAAAGGTTTTATAGCGAACTACGCAACATCACGAAAACAATTACACCCCGAAAAATTATTTCCAATTACACAGCTCGTATGGAACTTCGCGTGTTGCGCCTTTAATGATACTTAGTCTGCCACGGTTGGAGCTGTGCGCAGCTCATTTATTAAAATATTTCACGATGTGAAATATTGCTAAATAATCTTGCATCTTGTGAATGATGAAATACCTTAAAATATTACACACTGTTTTGGAAATTCCTTTTATTAACACAATTTCTGTATATTCTATTATAGAAGGTAATTACTGCAAACCAACAATTTTTATTGAACGAAAGTACATATGTATGCCACCTATGGGCAAATGGCCAAATCCCGAAAGGTTTAAAACTGCCCAATAACAGACAACTGTGTTATTTTATTGAACTCTCGTTAGAGGGCAGGATTTTAGGACACTCAAACACTATAGATCAATTTATTAAATATCAATCGGTAACAAAGAAATCGATAGAAAACTAAACATTTTCGTTTTGAAGAACGTACTACCTTTTCTTGCCTTTTTTGCAGTCGCCATTTTCGGACGCTATGAAAAATTTATGAACTTTTCTAAAATTTCTCAAATTGATGATATTTCGGATTTGAATTAAAATAATTAATTGCAGCAATACTCAAATTACTTGTTGCTTGCAACAAAAATTGCGGGTGTAAAGGAGTTTTTCGTTATATAAGGGGCAAGCTATTTCTTAGGTTTCCTTACTTGCTATTAATTCATAAACTTCTTCGTTAGCGACTGAAAGCGTACAATCATAAAAGTTACTGATCCTCCGATTGACTAGTGGAAGCCATTTGGTACCACTTCAGTGTGCCCGCCTGTAAACATAGAGCATTTTATTTTCTGGATTTCTGTAATCGTGGTTACCTGCCCGCTGCGGAAGTCTTATTACTTCTGGAGTTCGTAACTACTAGTCAGGCAGGGAACTTAAACTTACATCAATTCATTTGACGTTCTACGAGTACCTTCTTGCTGACTTGGCTTGTTTACACTAACCTCACTGCTGTATCAACAATGCGGTAACATTTTCTACTCTAGCAAAGGCCATAACTTTTAATATTATTTTCGCATTGATTTCGAAAGTTAAACGTTCAAATTAAAATAGTAAATAATAATTTTCTTTTGAGTTGGATTTAAATAACCCTCTTGACTTTCTAACGTGAAATTAACTTCATTGTGTCAAATTGGGTGTTCACCGTATGGTAAAATCTTTTTCTTCAGTTTAGAGAAAAAAACAAGGATTTAATTTAACTTTAAGAGCACTTTTTGTTTATTCTGTATCTACATGGATTTTATGAATTACATTTATTGCGTTACACTACATTTTCTTGGTCCCTCTTCCCCTTTGCTCTCGTTTCCTTTAATTCTCTACACACCTCCGTCAACATCGTTATCCAGGAGGCGGGATAACGGTGGTTAACTTTTGGGGAGCGACTTCTGGCGCCTAATGTCTACCGGAATCTTCTTGACCACGCCCAAACCGTGCTGAGCCCGGCGAAACTTTGCTGTCTTTTTTCCGTTAAGTATTACTCAGACGCAACTATAGCCCTGCCATGGATCCATTATTGTCCTAGTAAGTGGCAGGCTTTTATTGCACGTAGGGTAGCTGAAATTCATTCTAAATCGGATGTATCATCCTGGCACTACGTAAAAACTAACGAAAACCCACCCGATATAATTTCAAGAGTTTCATTACCCATTGATCTCTCTTCAAATTATTTATGGTGGGGTGGTGCTAAAAAATTGTATGACGTAAAGTTTCAAGCCGATCTTTTCAAATACGATTCAAACTCAGCGGTGCTTGAAGCAAGGGTATTTATGGTAGAAAATCCAGAGTCGGGTCTTCTTATGCAAAGGTTTGCTAATTACATTTTTCCAAAGTATTCTTCACTAAGAACATTAATGCGAATTATTGCGTTTCGCAAAAAATTTGCTTTCAACTGTCAACACAGTTCTAAAAAACTCACAAAGACATTAACAGTAGAAGAATGGAATAGTTGTAACGGGCGTTATTGTATTTCAAGTCAAGAACATAAAAAGTATGTTTTTTACTCTTTGTCATTAAAAGAAAATGTAATAAGTTGAATGTTATTGTAGAGTTTGTGTAGGTTTATTTTTAACTATAGGAAGTGACGTTGTGAAACATATAAAGGGAATTAAATTGCAAGATGGACGTTATCTACAGACATTTTGCATGATAAGCATTTATATTTAACCGTGAGGTGAACGAGTGTATGAACTAACGAGTCAGTCGAGTTTAAACATTTGTTAAGAAAGGTCCTATCCTATGCGACTCGACCAAATTTGATAATAAAGCGAAGGTTAGTGAACTATAGTGTGATAGCAAAATTTTATCTACTTAGTGGAGGTAAATTGGCGTTAGTTATAATTTGCCTATGTGCGGCGAAATAAAGAGATTGCAGCTGAAACAATTCCAGTGAAGTGCTGAAACTAACTGCCCAAATAACAAAAAACTTGTACCACAGTGAGGAATGTACATAAGAATTGCTTTTGTTGTTATATCGCGCTGCTTTTGTAGTTATATCGCTCTGCCTTAGTTGTTAACGGCTAACGTCGTTTTAAAGCGCTCCTCGTTTATTGTTAATGAGATGCCTTGCGTAACGTTGTTGTGGGTTCATATGTGAATTTCATACGTAATTATGGATGAAAACTGCGTTAATTCGACTGGAAAGGAGCCAAACGCTACTAACATCGTCGACTAGAGATCGCTGACCAGGGTATCTTGGACGACATCAATAAATCGAAATATTTACGTCAAAATAATCATACATGGGATGATATTTTGCTTTAAAAATGAGAATAGGGTTTTTTGTTTACTGTCTGTGCAAATTTAAACAAGTAAAACACCTGTTTTTTTTATAAATGTCTTTATCATTAATTGCAACTCTTAAGTGTTTTTGAAAATTTATTAAAAAATCTTGTTTTTTCAGACGTCAGTAAGAAAATACGACATTCGCATTAACTAAATGTCTATGCTTAAGTAAATAAATATATTTTGAAACAATTCTGTTAAACTTAACCCTCCTATTGTGTTCGGATCAATATGACCCAATCGCGCTCTTGCAATGTGCATAATTCATTAATTTATTTAAATATTTCGCTGTCGCTGCATGACTTTTATTCCATTACTCTAATAACTGTGTACCTAGATTGATTTTAGAAAATTATTACTAGTTTTTTTAATGCATTTGTTACGCTCACTGCGTTTGGGTCTATATGACCCGGTGATTTCTGTAGTTCAAATTAGCAGCATGAGAAGCAGATTATTATCACAGACGAATGTATTTTATCAGTTTTGTTTTATTTTCATAAATATAAATAACTTACATAATATTGCCACTTTAATGCGCATATTGCATGCGTTATTTGCGTAGCGGTAAATAAGTTTATTCCTGTTGAGACTTGTCTGAGACTCCACGTATAAGTGAGCATGTGTGTTAGTTTCGTAGTAAATATCAAACTGGATGCTATACCCTAATAAGAAATACCTAACAATTAAAATTTATTACGGAAAATGTGTAGTGAGAGATAGGGAACTTGAGAAACTTTTGTGTGTTTTTGATAGTGATTCTAATGCTTCTGAAGAAGAAGGTTGTCCGAATCGAATGATGAATGGGAAGCTACGATTTCAGATGAAGCTGATACCGATATCACGTAACTTAGAAAGGTGGCACTGTAGTATGGAATGAAAAGACACATCAATCGGGAAGGTTATCAGCAGCAAGTATTATTTCGTTGATTCCTGGGGCAACAAGGTATGCTACGTCGTGAATAATTGACATAAAATCCACGCACTTCTTATATTTCACACCCAAAATTGTAAACCTAATCTTGAACATGTCAAATTTAGAAGGCAAAAGACTTTGTGGCGACACGTTTCAAGAACTAAAATTAGTTGAATTGGAAGCATATTTTGGCCTACTGTTTATAGCTGAAGTGTATAAATCCATGGAGTGTCAGTCTATGGGATGGAAATTTAGGTAGTCCAATATTCAGAGCAACGATGTCCCTACAACGATTTCATGAAATTGAACGAATAATTCGCTTTGACGATCAAAAAGCTCAATTACGCCAAACTGATAAATTAGCTCCCATACGGGACTCGTGGGATAAATAGGTTATAATTCTACCCAAGCTCTGTAATGTTCACGTTGTCCTTTTACACAGTACATCGCGAATAAACCTGCTAAATACGGAGTCAAGATTTGGACTTTATGCGATTATGTAGCTTCTTGTGCGTGTAACAAGCAAGTTTATCTCGGGAAAAAGGTGAACCTCCAGAAAGAGCTCAAGGTAAAAGAGTTGTGCTAGATCTTACTTATGGTCTCAAAGATCACAACGTAACGTATGATAATTTTTTTACCTCGTGCGATCTGGGGCAGATGCTATTGAAAAGAAAAATAACCATGCTTGGAACTATTCGCAAAAATAAGCCTCAACTGCCAGCCGCATGAAACCCATATGGATCCCAATAATACGCGGAGAGCATAGGCGAGATACTCCTGCGCAATAGGTTACTGCGCAACATGCGCAATATAAATATATGTTGTATTACTCAGTGGCTGAGGGATATAGATGTCAGTAACTGAAAGGTGCCAAGTTGTAACGTGCACAGTTGTTGAGCACGTATGCAAAAAAAGGAAATAGGAATAGGAAGGGGAGGGAGAATGGCACCTCGACTAGCAGCTAGGGGGCACTTGGATGCGTGGGGAACATTGAGGTTAGAGAGAGAAAGAAAAGAAATGTATATATGTACAACGAAGGACAGAAATCTGGACGCCTCAAGTTTTTAAGTAAAATACAAAAAAAGAGCCCTTTCCTCAAAACTAATTTATACAATGAGATAGGTAGTTGGATAGGTTTCCTATGAAAGAAAGGTTATACGTACAAAAATTTTATATTGATGGCAATAATCGCCAAAGTAGTACCAAAACTTTTATTCAAATAATGTAAACCCCAAAAGTAACTAAAGGTTGCAATTACTCTTTGTTTAACATAAAAAGGTAGCACCTACAGTAATTCACTATAATATAATAAAAAAATGAAATGAAGCATTAAACGTACAGGTCAAATGAACTATGAACCTGAATATCCAAGGTAATATTTAAATTAAAAGTCTAATTAAATGAAATTAGGATGATGCCAAGCTAATGAAGTTTGAATTTAAAATATCCTTTTAGCAAAACAAACAAATTTATATTTATATTAACATCAAAATTGCCATTGCTAATTCAAATGCACAGGCCTCCCAACAGAACATTTAAATGTATTGTACAATGTACAATAATAAAAATCAAACAATAAATTAGTTAAACAATAGCAGACAAATATACATTACTCTCCCAATGAGACGAATATTTAAACATTATATAGTTAATAACACAAGAATAGTACATAGAGATGGACGAGAAATGCATTTACCTGTGGATAACCTATGTTTACCAAAAGAAATAATATCTATGAATAAATCGAAATGGAGCAATATTGACCTTATTTTAAAACTAATGCAGATAACTATATTAAATTTTAAAGTGAAATTATTTTAAGTGAACCTATGACAAGATAAGGCAAGCTGTACATTTACAGAATTTAAAAATGTATTTGCATTCACACACAAAGGCACATAATTATATTTTAACTTAGTTTTGGAATTCGTGCTGTTTGGAGTTACAGATCTTCGTGATATTTAGTAGTATTAATTAAGGCACTTTCCAGTAAATGTGACATTTCACCAAAAGTTAGAAGCAATTAATTAGCAATTACCTTCACGCGGTTGACAAAGTAGAAATTCCGAGATAAACTTATGTCCATAACCAAGGTTTAGATATCGAGGTATTTAAAGTATTTTCCTTAAAGTATGTAATTTTAATTTACAAGGTAACTGTGGTGATGGCTGAAAGTAAAGAAAGTTTTAAACACAGAGAGAAGAAAAGGAAGCGTGGCATCCCTGAATGATTTTTATAACCTTTTATATCCGCAAAATGCGTAGAAAAAAATAATACCAATTAAACATTTCTTATACTGAAGAACAAATATAAACCTGACTTTCGTCGATGGATGGAATAAATCCAGAAATTGTTTAATTCCTCTAGGCATTAAAGCGTGGCTTGCAGAAATTTGAAACAGGAAGAAGAAACATTCTTTTTAAAAACTCACTAAATAGCATTCAACGTTACCAACTGTAACCAGCGGTTCCAAATTCTAAAAATGTGTGTTGAGTAAGAGTGACCATCAACAATTTTGAATATTAAATGATTTACTTTAGGAAAATAACATAAGGAGGACAACGTCAAATAAGAAAATAATAGGAACAATAGTGAACAAATGACTTTAATAGCTATCTGCTTAAATAATGTAACATCCGAAACAATGGATGTTACATAGTTGGAATCTGAAAGTAGCGTAGCGCTTGGGAAAGATGATAGTAAATAAATTCGACTCAAGTGCGAAAATAGTCCTTCTTATGGCTAAGCCTGATAACGGAAGCAGAATACGCTTCCGAAACTTATATTGCGTTCGACGTGTAAGTTGATCAATATTTCGATCAAAACTTGAGCACAACACTACTCAACTTACACATCTTACATAATAATCTACTATTATTTTCAAGTAGAATATTCCCTTTATCATACTCAAGATGTCACTTTAATAAAAAAAAATATTATATGGCACATAAGTACAAATTATTTGTAATAAATTAACTAACGTAAAATAAATATTACAATCTCTATACTGTATCCCCGTCCTTTTATTTCCAATTGCGCATCAGAGGGTTCAAGATTTTTACATCGATTAGTAAGTACAACGTTAATCATGCAATTTATATAACATTTGTGTATTGTGTTGTGCAAAAATTTCAATCTCCATTACTTCCCATAAGCGTTTTTAAAGAAGATATAGCCACATAATACTATAGCATGAATTTGGGAAAAGATTCTAATTAATTTAGATAAAATGAAACAAATTTACCGTGAAAACAATAGTATCATTATTTTCTTTATATTGCCTGTTTTTAATTTTTCACACACCGGAAATTAAATTATACGCCATAAAAACTATTCTCATTTATAAAGTTTATTTCGAAAACCATAGTTCAAGACTATACAATAACTTTATCTTAGTGTGAACGTGCCAAATTGAAGTTATGAAGTTTATAATTGGTTGCATTTGAGTAGTGAGTATATGTATGCATATCTCATTGTGATTTTCACTTGTGATTCCAATGCACCTCATCTACCAGACTTCTACAGCAAAACTCTCCAATCTGCACCTTATAGACCCAATATAATTTTAAGCATCACTTCATCTATGTTTTTATCGCAAATTTTCATTGTAATTTTTATTAAAACAATTCAGATTGATTTATTTACAAACGTGGCTTTAATCCGTGTTTAATATTTTTGTGGTTTATTAATGCAGTTGAATTAGTAGATTCTGTGGTTTAAATCGACAACCCCATTAACACCACGAAAATACAATTAAAATCACCGTTTAAATGCATTATAAACTTGTGTAACCCTATTTTACGAATTAATATTTGGTATCTAAGCTATCTTAATATTTGTTTCTAAGTTCCTACAACAGTATAAACGAAGATCTCTGTTTATAAGTTAGAATATGCTAAATGATTTTATACTGTTTTATATGTAGCTTATCATGCATTAGTACTGTAATTGAAACTAACTTCAACTCTTAACTGTGATTGTTATCATTTCATAGCTCTAAAGTAGTTATTGCAACTGTTTAGTTTATTTAATGTTAGACTCATGAAGTTATTTTGACAAAACTTAAAACACTAATTAGTAAGTATCCTGATAAATTATATTATCATATTGTCTTTCTCAATTTTATTGTTATTTTCTGGAAAAGGTTATTTATTATTTTGAAGTAGTAGTCTCATTACATTAATAATGTGTCTTATATTTTGATAAGGGTAAGTTACTAAGCCTTCGTCAAATATTGCCTTCATATTATTGAAAGAAAAACGGGTATCAAACAGCAGTTGCTTATGAACTTCGTAACTAAAGTTTATTCTACCTATTCCCAGAATTAAACTAGATTACAAATTCTGCCTAACGAATCTGATAAGGAATCATTCATCAAACTAATTAAAGTAATAATTGGCTATTGTTCAAACCAATACGACATTTTCGTTTTAATTTTAGAGTTGTAATACTTGGATATATTGCAGTATAAATTTAGCACAACAAAATATCAAAAACGTTGTAGTTCTAAAGTCTAGGAATAAAAATCCAGAAAAAAAAAGCCGCCGGAATAAAAAACCGCGGAAAAAAAGCAACCGGAAAACAAAGCCGCCGAAAAAAAAATAGCCGACGGAAAAAAGCTGTCTGAAAAAAAGGTTGGAAAAAAGTCGAGATCTATTTTATAAAAAAATGCAGCATCCCGAATAAATTATTGCGGGAAAATATAGCCCGGAAATAATTCCCTAGGAAAAAACACTCCACAACCCCCCTTATACTAGAATTTGATAAAATATATGTTTTATATAAAGGATTATTTGACAAATTTGTCTAATAATTTTATTAATATAAATTTATTTTGTTTCCATTAAATATTCATTTGTAAACTCTAGACAATGAGCTTAATTCGTATTTTGTATTTATGAGATGCTTACAGCAGACATAATGTCAAATTTTGAAGATTTGTTTATGCATAACGAACTTAAATTCAATAATTAATTGGTATAAATAAAAATTAAATTACTATTAATCATATCTAATGACTTTTAACCATTTTCTACTTTTGACATATCATAACTGGCTGTGATTAAGAAGAGATTAATTACAGGCAATGCTATTAAATATCGATGTGAAATAGAAAATTTGGGATATCAACAATACTATTCTAACAACTAAGTTTCTCATTAGACTAAGCAGTTGAAGACTAATATTTAAAGAAGGTAAGTTATAAACGTTTCATACCTTGGGTTGTTTTCTTGTTAGCTACTGAAAACATGAAAATTATACAGTCGAATAAAGGCGATGACAAACTATGCCACAG
>JARFJB010000854.1:47500-60456 GCA_036346205.1 Vesta saturnalis
CTTTTCGGCTAATCATATAAATCTCAGGAGCAAAGGGTGGTGCTCTAACTAAATATACAGTATCGATAATTTATTTAATTCTGTTCTGTTAACACCGACAATGTATTCACATCTAACACATGTTTCTATTTATTTCAGATACGCAGGGCATCAGCATCATCAACCGAACTACATCAGGACAGTCCACACCACAACTACACCAACAGGATCACTACTACAACGCTTTTATTTGGACAATCCACAAATCTCAATTCAGAGATGTTAACACACAACCACGCAGCCCAACATCCACGCAATCCACGTGCTGTAGAGGACGAAGAGTCCTGAACAGTGCACCACCAACACTACTCCATAAATTATTATTTATTTTATTGCATAATATAATATAAGGATGTCAGAAAAGTTCTCAGGGTTTTGTGTTACTGTTTCTCGTTCATCTGTTACTGAATAAACATTCAACTTACTTTGCGTTTTAACATTATACCTTGTACAGAATGTTTCGCTCTATCTGATGGTATGATTTGTTTCCTTTTTCTGTGTTTAATAGTTCTATATTTTTTCAGACATGTTGAAGAATTCTGAAGGAGACATTCCGAGTGATATTTCATTTTAACTTCAAATTGAGGCAATCCCCAGCCGAGACAGCTCGAAAAATAAGTGTGGGGCTCAATAGAGTTGGAGAAAGCACCGTGCAACAATAGTTCAAGAAATTTCGTTCCAGAGATTTTAGCCTTGAAGGTGCACCCCGTAGCGGCCGACCGACAGTACTCCAGGACAACGATTTGAAGACACTGGTGGAAACTGGGCCATCACAAACGGGATTACGGAGGAACTAGGTGTCACTCACGCTGCTGTTGCAAATCGTTTAAAACGCACTGGAAAGGAGAAAAAGCTCGAAAGTGGGTGCCCCACAATTTGAAGGATCGGTAGAAATTGTCACGTTTTGAGGTTTGTTCTTCTTTGCTTTTCCGCAACTAAAACGATCCGTTTTTGAATCAAATCATCACATGCGATAACCGGGGATGTTCGGGACGGTGGTTGAACGCCGAAGAGCCCCCCAGGCCAAAAAAGACTACGGTTACCGTATGGCCAAACCATCACATCAGAGTCCTACTGTGAGGAAATCAATGAAGTTTACCGAAAATTACATCAGCATCAGGCGATACTCATCAACAGAAGAGGTTCGATCATTCTGCATGACAACGCTCGCACACACGTTTCACAAATCACCATCCGAAAACGAAACGAATTGAGAGTCGAAGTTCTGCGTCACCGACCGTACTCCCCAGACCTTGTGCCAACCGACTACCACCTTTTCAAGCGCTTTGATAACTTTCTTGCCGGTAGAACCTTCGCCAATCAGGATCAGGCAAAAACGGCCATCGTGGACTTCCTCGAATCCCTAGCACCAAATTTTTTCGCTGATCGAACAAATCGCGTTGGGAAAAATGCGATTATTCGAATGGTGCTTATTTCGAATAAGTCCGTTAAGTATTAAGAAAGTTATGGTTGCTTAAAGTTTACCAATTAAAACCCTGAGAACTTTCCTGACGTATTGTAAATATCTATATATTAATGTATCATAAAATTTTAATAAACTTTGTTGAAATAGAAATTGATTGGTTCCACACCAGATATTTTTAATGCTTCATGTTAAAGTTTAATCTTGTTATCTGCTGCTTTTAAATAAAGGCAATCTTACAGTATTTCATTTAATTTTAAGTATTTTTGTGATCATAGGACAACCTGTAGTACAGGGGAATGTATTTATCCTCGTGGCTTCTTATGTGTATTATTTTGGGGTTGTCCAACTTAAGCTTGAATTAAACATTTATTTTAAATTAAATTAGATAGATGGAATACATCTAACTATTAATTTCTTTGTGCTATATTTTCACTTTAATTTTCTTTTAGTTATTTTTAACCATTATGTTATATTGAATACACCGAACCATTAATTTTCTTTTCAGAGAATCGTTTATTAATGAGAATGATTAAGCAACTCCAAATCATGCATTAATAGGCTCTATTAATAAACGATTTAAATGAAATTGGTAGGAGGCGCTGCATTGATTAATATGAAACATCTAGCAATGAATATATTGCGTTAAGGAATGAGAACTGTCAGGCGTTCTATACTTTCATTACGAGATGGCACCATGGTGGACATAAATTTTTCACTTTGGAAAAACAGGAAATTTAAAGAAAGTGATTCTCTGAAAAATCTTGTAACGAACTCGTGTATTAATGGCTGATTAACAATCTCAACTTTTTTAACGCGTTCGATACGCTCTCGCCTTGACACATTTTGGCGTTAATCGCCTTCATTAATACACTTGATGGTTAAATAACTATTATATTTCGCTTTAATTTCATCATATATTAATTTAAACAATTAGTTTTCTTTAGGGTTACGTTAGCGTGTTGATTTAATAAGCCTTTTGCTACTATTTTGTTGTCGATTGCCATCATATGTGTCAATTTGTGTATGTGTAACCTTCTTTATTCCGGAAACCCTAATCAAATACCTTATTGTGCTTCAGATATAAATTTATACATTTTTTTAATATAAATTTTTTATAACTTTATGTGTAGTGCATAATTTACAGCAGCAGTTCAAAGCCTTATTTAGTAATAGTAATATTCTGCATGAGGTATGATAGAGAACCCTGACATTGAAAAAAACATAACTTTGTGTAGTACTTAAGCAAGTTAATGTTGACTATACATACCTCTTATAAAAATATATTTCTGAAATGAAATGTTCCAAAAGAAGTGAACATTATCACAGAAAACACAAAATTATAAAGTCTAGTCGAAAATAAAGAAAATGTACCTTTTTAACATAAAAATAAAACTTATGGGAACTACGTATAACTGTGCGCTTTTAATTAATTTTGGTTATTGTTACGCTTTTCGTTTCTCAATAATTACAGAAAAAACACAAAAATATTTTTCTGTAAAACTCCAGAGAGTTGGATTTATGTTAGTTAACATGAGAAATACAAATTAGTGTATAGCGTGCTGAAATACCTAGTATTAATTAAACTTTAATTAAAACGTAAGTATACATATGCAACATTTACCTTTTAGGTATTACCCTTTTTAAAGTTTAATGAATCTTTTTTGTTGGTTTTAACTGTACATAATTAAAGTTCCGATTTATTTCTTTAAAGTATGGCATTGTTTCTAATTTTGAAAAGAACAGAAACAATTTGTACTAACTTTGTTGATTTAGTAATGTAACTTTGACCTGTTCCGATCCTAAATCAAAATTGTTTGATTTTATACCTCATTACATTGTTTTTGTACTGATACCTTTAATCATAATCAAGTTTCATAAAACCAGTCTTGAAGCACGGATCCAAGGTTAAAAAAACGAGTCGCGTGACCAAGAGTTTTTTAAATGACTTCTTCAAGGTTTATTAAACACGTTTTTTTATGCTATTTTTTGTAATTTTCCCTTTTTACGCCGTTTTTAAACAAAAAAATTTACTTTAGTTGCTTTAGGAATTTTTGTGGCGGTTGGTAATGTCCTAATCTTAACAGTGAAAATTTGATCTAGTCGCCTTATGTTTTAACCAAATTCTATCACAAAACACGAAAATGGAATATAATCAAGATAATCTTGCACATACACCCCCTGGAATACGTGAAATTGCCAAAAATTCGGTCGCAAATTAGTTCATATCAAAGTTTTTCACAGGACGCGTCCTGTTTTTGGCACATTTTGTAAGAGTCATATGCATGACATGATTCCGGATCAAGTTTTTTAAAGAATGAGTTCTTCAAGGTCTTATGAAACACTATTTTTGGTAATTTGCACTTTTTATGCCGTTTTTAAACAAAAATTTTTACTGTAGTTGATTTCGGGATTTTGGACGGTTGTTAAACTTTTAATTTTAAAAATGAAAATTTGATCTAGTCACTTTCTGTTTTCAAGATATCTTCCGTGTACACCCCCCGAAATACGTGAAATTGCCAAAAATTCGGTCGCGAAATTGCTCATATCAACGTTTTTCACTGAACGCTTCCTGTTTTTGACACATGCGTGACATAATTCAGTATCAGGATTTGCCAACTTAAAAGTTTTCGTAATATGTTCCGTGAATTAATGGCTATGATGTCATCGGAGATGATGGCATCACGTTTCTTAACCTTTTGTTTCGTAGTGGGCACACAGTGATTAAATCATTCTTCATGTGCCTAGAGTCTTCACCAAACACTTATAATTACGCATGCGTTGATGTTTCCCTACTCTAAATAAAATGCGCACAAACGAATCTGCATGCTTGAAGATCCGTGGCGGTTATTTATGCAAGTGTGTTTGTTCTTCTAATGAGTACTCCCTGTGCTATATTTTGTAAAAGGAATATTGAGAAATGGAACGTTGATTACAGCTTATTTGATTCAAAAATCATTCGGAAATACATTTTTATTGTCACCAAAGTGTAATTACATGAAAAGGTACGATGTTGGTAAATAATATGTGGTATGCTTAGCTTGAAAGCACTAAGAATTAAAGATGTCTTCTCTATTCTTTAGCAGGCCGTAAATTGTACATATACAGAAAATTAGAAAATATGAATTCTACTGATCTTTTAGATTACCTAGAATAAATTTCTGATGTCAGTGAAATTGAGATGGATGATGTTACTGAAGATGAAATTTCAGAGGATCGGGTTTCAAATAATTCTTTGCTACCAGGAAACAATGATGTTTTTGGTATAGAATCTATGCCAGTAATCTTTGACGATAGAAATCACTTATTACCAAATATCGGGACAAAACATTACGGGAAATATAGACCCGTCTACAGATATGTTCCTGTATATTCTTTCTGATCGACCTTTGGAACACAATGTTTCATTCTAATTTATGTGCCTTGCAAAATCCGGGGGCAATCCCAAATGGCTTCGTTCCAACCAATCCCAAAGAAATAAAGAGTTTTATCTCCATGAATTTCATAATGGGTATAAAAAAACTACCAAGTTATCGAGATTATTGGGCATCCAGGTACAGACTAAGTGGCTCATATGTAAGCTCCATTATGTCAAAGGACCGATTTTCTTGGATCTTGTCAAACAAACATCTAAATGATAATAGTAGTAACACAAGGCCGATCGTAACTCAAAAAGTCACTAGAAAAGTCCCTAGATTTGAAAAAAGTCACTAGAAAAGTCACTAGATTTGCAAGGTCACCTTGGGGGTCAAATGATAGCTGATCCGCGTCCTCGCTAAAATGTGGTTGTGTCATATCTAAAGATGGTCGGTTCGCGTCTTAGCAAAAAATTATAGTGACAGTACCATCATTAAGAATAGCTCATACGAGTCATCCTTAAAAAATAGTAGGTGACCAAACACATGTGTGGTTTGAATCTCTGCTATTCAGATATTTCAAAAAGGAAATCACTAGATATGTGTGGTTCGTATCTGTCCTAGACACACGTAACTAGAAAAGTAACTAGATGTGCGGTTTATAACAAGTGGGCAAAAAAACTGACCTTTAGACAGATATAGGTTTCATTGAAGTTAATAAGTCTGCAGAAATACAACATAATAATGAAGAACTCAATACAACACTTCGCATCAGGGGCAATTTGGAAAAGGTCTTCAAAAAGGGTACAAATAGCAGACCTAATACGCAAAACAAAGAATTTAAAATGTGACTTAGAGATGAATGAAGTGCAGCGGATTCTGAAAAAAGCAATATTATACTAATGTATTATTTTAAAATTGCTAACAATCTAGACATTGACATGTTTCGTGTTACACTGGCAGAACTAAATTCAAAAGTTAAAAACTTATGATCCTTTAGTAAAATTTGAATAGATTTTCACTACTTAAGTATGTATAGTTTACAGTATACCTTATTTCAGAAAAAAATATTATTTATTCTTGTGAACTGTTGTAATATTGTTTGCCCTAATTTCTAAATTTTGTAATGAAATAGTCCTGAAAACTTCAAGTTTATTATTTTATCATATATTATATTATTTGTGAAGTGGCGTATTCCGTATTCTTTAAACAAATATTATCTGTGTGTTTTTAATATGTAAAAATCAAAATGAAGTAAAGATGCTCAATGGAATTGTATATACATGAGAATTTTTAAACTAAATGAAGATGCTTTACTGCATTATACAGCTACGGAGACACATTATTGTGGGTCTGACTTATGATAGGTTAGAAAGACACCCAATAAGCATTATATGAGTGTGACAGAGATAACTTTACTGATGTTGCCACTTGTACATATTTGCATGTAGGCACAAAATATGAACTACTTAAGTCTCCTTGAATCTAACTTCAACATTTATAACGAAACCAAAGCTATTAAGATGATGTTGAAAAGTCGTGTGTCCTTTGAAACTATTAAGTAGATACTTTACACTTAAACATTAAATGATAATACCTCAAACATCGAAGTTTATTGTAATTGCGAATTTATGACATGGTTCGAATACTACTCGTAAGAACAACAAGAAAAAACTTACGAGAGCTACAAACAAGAACAGTAACACTTACATTGATAGTATAACTTAAGTTTAAGGTTTAACTTTAGCATTATAATTCTTATTTAAAAAATGAACAAAATATACTTTTTTCACAACTCTATAACATTTTCGAAAACACCTCCACCTTACGCGAGGCAGTAACCCAATCTATGATAAAATTCAGTTCGGATGTTTTCTAACATTTCTTGAGTGATGCTGTTTAAAGAGTCTGTAATTTTGACACGAAGTTCGTCCAAATTGTTAGCACGTTTATACGTGTGCCCATAAATTTGCTGGGATACGTATCCCCAAACAAAAAGTCGTTCGGCGCGATATCCGGTGAGCGAGGAGGATATTTAATAGTACCTTTTCCACTAATAATACGGTTAGGGAACGTAGTTTTCAAAAACTGTTGAACTGTTATTGCAGTATGAATAGGACAGCCATCTTCTTGATACCAAATGTCAACAAAATTTCTATTGAGGCATTGAACAGCTGGAAGTATCTAGTTTCTCAACAGTTCTAAATATTTGTCCGCATTCAGGGTTCCGTTGGTAAAAAATGGACCAATTATGGAATTGCGTAAAATTCCTGCCCGCACATCAACATTTTGGGGTATTGTGTGCGGTAAGGAATACTAATGTGTTTGTTTTCCCGAGAGTAACCAACAGCGATAGACGGATTGTGATGGCCATGTAAGTTAAAAGAACACTCGTGGGTAAACAAAATATTTTCAATAAATCTTTCGTTTTCATTAGCCCAATTCATCATATCTTCAAGTGGAATAGCTACTGCACTCCTAGCGTACTTTTGTCACTAGATTTGTCACCAGATTTGGAAAAAGTCACTAGATTTCAAAATTGGTAACATTGCCTGATTCAAGTTACCGCTTCAAGGTCACGTGGTAGGAAAGGTTGGTAACACTGCCGAGTCTCTTCAGAGCCCCCCTCCAAGGTCGCTCTCATTACCAAGGTCAATTGGGTTTCAAGGTCAAGGTCACTCACATTGATTGTATATTCTTCAAGGAAATCCGTACACCTACGCGCCCTCCGCTTCAAGATCACACGCTCCATGCATCGTAGTGTATTCCTCAAGGTCATTGAAGTAAATAGATTTGAAAAGTTATTAGATTGGGTTTTCAAGGTCATTCAAGCTCTGGTTAAGATTGTCCATATCGAAGGTTTCAAGGTGATCGTCTTACCTGCGTATACGGTCACATTACGCCAAAGTTTTTAAAGGGCCCACTGCACACGCTGCCTGCGTTTTCAAGGTATGGGGACTCACATTCCCTACGTCGAATTCAATGGTTTTCATGGTCACGTTACCTGTATCGAAGTCTTCGAGGACATAAAGTGTTCAAGGCCATCAAGTAAATCTTCGAGGTCATGCGTTACAGGAAATTTCCAAGGGCACCAAGTTGAATGAGTCATGTGTTCAAGGCCACGTGGCAGGAAATGCTAAAGGGTCATTCAATTAGTTTATTACATGGCTCATGTGTCTGGGCATTGCGTACGCCAAAGGTAAGCTACTCCACAGTGCTCAAGATCACCAAGCAATGCTTGACCGAGTCGCGGTGTTAATCCATTTATTAAAATTCTCAGGGTGCATGGGATTCTTGGGTATTCTTCAAGGTCACGAACACTCGCAGTTAACAATTGGTATACAGGAGTTAGTTATTACAATTCTTCTCAAGGTCATCTGCAGAGGAATCGGATTACTGATTGTTGTCTATGCTAGTAGATCAAAGTTCATTAACCTTCTCAAGGTCATCGGTTTCAATGGCACGCCCCCAGTGGTTCCGTTTCCCATATACAGATAGACGTTTCCCAAATACAAATAGCCCTTTTCCAAAACAGAAGACCTGTTTCGCAACACAGGTAGCCGTTTCCCCTCATTTCAAGGTCACATATCTGAGAAAAGAGCAAAGGCGATCCATTGTTCTGGCCGAGTTATGGTCATAATTTCTAAAATTAGATTGTTATCCAGATACTCCCACCATTTCAGACTCAATTCTGAAAAATCAATTTTCAAGAACAAAGGCGATGTTCAAGCAATTCAGCCAACTCTTCAAGCTCAAACTCAAGGTCACACCTTTGAAAAATAGAACAAAGGCGATCCATTGTTCTGGCCGAGTTAGGGTCATAATTCCTAAAAATATATTTTTATGTAGATACCCCCACCATTTCAGGCTCAATTCTGAGAAGTCAACTTTCAATGATTCAATGACACAGGCGACCCATTGTTCAATCGACGCTTCAAGGTCAAAGTTGTTTTGTTCAAGGTCATCATACGCATTGTCTACGTATATTTCTCAAGGTCGCCAAGCAATTATTGGCTGAGCTAAGGTGTTAATTCTTATAAATCAATTCTCAGTGGTATTAAATAGACTTTTCAAGGCGTGGGGGATTCTACCTTTCAGGGTCACCCAAGCAATTCTTGGGTAGTTTTCCTAAGAACCGGGTCCGGTTTCCAAAAACAGACAGCCGTTCCCCAAAACAGGGGAGTTTCCCAAACCAGGGATCTGTTACCCAACACAGGTAACAGTTTCCCCCACCATTTCACGGTCACACCTCTGACAAAGGCGATCCACTGTTCAAGTAATTCTTGGCTGCAGGGATATAATTCCTATAAATCACCTGTGGGGCTATGAAATAGATTGTCAATGGCTCAAGTGAATTGGTATAAATTTTCAGGGTCATACGTCGTTAAAATCAACCTGCAGGGGTATCGCAATACATGGCCGGTGAAGGTACATAGGAGGATGCTCTTCAAGGTCACGTATACTATTGGATCCACTTTCTCGTTTTCAAGGCCATTGCGTACACACATTGCCTGCATATATTCTTCAAGGCCACGTGTAGTGATCTATTTATTAATTTATTAAGGAAAACCCGCAAGTGAATTAGGTCACGTACACTTTCCCTGCATATTCCTCAAGGTCACACTTCTGAGAAATCAATTTTTAAGGACAAAGGGTATGTTCAAGCAGTTCTGGTCCGGTCAGGGTCATAATTCCCAGAAATAACCTGCACGGGGTTCTCAAGGTGCGGAGGATTCTACTTTTCAGGGTTGGGTCACCAAACTGGTTGAGACCGTATATCGGGAAGTCAGATTTAGCAGAATTCCTAATCAATGACGACACGTGGCATTCAAGCAAGCAATTCTTGACCGAGTCAAGGTCATGTCTTAACCTGCAGAGGTATCCCAACCTTCTCCGATTGAAAATTTTATTCTGGCCGAGCCGGGACATAATTCATAGAAAATCTAAAAATAGATTGTTATTTAGGCCAACAGCCAAAACGATTGGTATCAACTTTCGCACATTGCCTACGTATATTCCTCAAGGTCATACTACAGATTGTTCACGTCCAAGTACATGGTTTTTCGAGGTTAAGGTCATTGTACACATTACCTATATCAAGGTATTTGATTTTTCAATGTAATCTCATTGCTTGCGTCCAAGTACATGGTTTTCAAGAGCCTCTCGTACACCGTGTAAAGTATATTCTTCAAGTTCAAGCAATTCTTGGTAAAGTCGAGGTGCTAATTCTTGGAATTCTCAAGGTCAGGGGTATTAAATGGACTGCCAAGTTGTAGGTGTGGGGATTCCATTTAAAGGTAGAGGTCAGGTGTCGAGAGATGTTCAAGCTCACCTGCAGGGGGAAGCAAGGTCACATGGCTTTCAAGCAGGCTATTCTTAGCAGAGTCGAGGTATTCATTCAGTTATTGCAATTCTCAAGGTGGTCCGCATGGTAATCCTAGAAATCAATTCCTAATCAATAACCAATCAGTGACTTTTGTGTAAGTCTTAGAAGTTGTTACAATTCCTAGAAACCTATTCTCAAGGTGAAATGTGTTATTTCTAGGTATCCCCACCATTTCAAGTTCAATCCTGAGAAATCAATTTTCAAGGTCAGGGGTATTAAAGTTGAGACAATTTGTCGTCTATGCTAAAAGGTAGGTTAAATGGTCCTTGTATCGCCCAAATTGAGCTATTCAAGGTTACAACTTATTAGTATCTTATTAAAATCAGTTCGCGGGCAGATGTTTATATTAATAAGTGTAGGTCAAGGTAAACGGTTCTTTTATTGGCTCTATGTATCTATGTTTTGACGTTCCCCTCGCGTTTTTTTGAAGTTTGATTGATGGCTTTTTGACGTTTCCCTGACGTTTCCCTGGCGTTTTTTGCCGTTTATTTGAGATTTTTTCACCTTTTTAACGTTTTACGTTTTTTTGACGTTTTACTGACGTTTCCTGATGTTTTTTGACGTTTTTTGGCGTTATGCGTGCGCGCGAAAATTTGTCAAGGGCAAGGTCACGCCCCATTCAAGGCGAGCGAGACATGTGTGGTTGGGAGTTTTCAAGGTCTCCAGTCAGATTGATTGTCAAGACCATGTGTTAACGCACACGCTATCCCGATCTTATCCGACGTTACCCGACCGAAGTTTTTCAAGGTGACCAACCAATTTAGTCCAGTCAAGGTGTTAAATCAGTTATTAAATCAACATGTAGGACCAATTCTAAACGGTTCATGGAAACAGGTTATTGTCGTTGAAGAATGATGTTGTCCATGCTAAAAAGTAGGTAAAGTGGGTCACGTATTGCTAAATTGTTTATAATAATAAAAGAGTGCGTGTCCTAACCAGGAGCTGGCCCGTTTCAGGATGAGGTAGTTTCCCCCAAGAACTGGCTCCGTTTCCCAAATACAGATAGACGTTCCCTCAACGTTTCCTGACGCTTTTGGTCTTCTGATTGGACGCTGGATTCTACATGTGGGTGATTAAGTTTAGGATATAGGACCGATCCTGACCCACAGTATACGAATTGAAGGTTAGTTAATCCGCCGTGCACGTACGCACTCCCCGCTGCAAGGTCAAAATTTCAAATCGTCGATGCTTAGAAGTTATTACAATTATTGGAAATCAAGGTGGCCTGCAAGGGTATTCTTAGAAATCCTGAGGTTAAACGGTGCTTTTATTGGTTCTATGTCTGTCTAAGTATCCATGTATCTATGTTTTGGTGTTTTCGACGTTTTACAACGCTTTTTTTATGTTTTTTCGGCGTTTCTTGACGTTATTTCGAGGTTTGTGATGTGTTTCAACGTTTCCAGCCATGCCGTGCTTATGGGGTATAATCAGGAATCTAAAGATAGCAGCAGTTTGTGGAAACATGAAGGTTATTTTGGGAATAGCAAATAAGCGTTCCTATTGCTCAATTTTAACAATAGGGTCAGTTCTTGGAAACAAGAGGGTTGTCTATGCTAAACGTGCATCGAGGTTTCTGTATTGGTTAAATATTATGCTTACAGAATCTTACCATCTTAACCACCAGCAGGAGGTAGTTTCTCTAAGACAGATAACCGTTTCCCAAATACGCATAGTCGTTTCCCAACACAGCTAACCCAGAAGCAGTCGTCGTTTCCCCCGCAGAAAACAAATTGAACCAGGCCGTACAGGGGTAAAGTTTATAGATCTGACGTAGTTAAGGTTTATTGGGTCGAATCATATCATATTCTTCAAAATACACTCATGGGAAGGTTGTTGTTTAGGCTAAAAAGGTTAAGTGGTGTCTAAATTGAGTCAACTTTCGCCGGAATTCTTAGAAATGTGAAAATAGGTCAAGATACAGATAGAGGACAGTTTTTATATTACAGAAAAGCTGGATAATCCGCTTAAATCACATACTTTTAGAGGTAGCTTTTCCAATACATGCTGAAATAAGTCAACAGGGGTTATCGTCCAGAAAGTGGTTTCTGACAAATCCTAAACTGTTTTCGATAAGAATGACTTTTTGTGGCTGAAAAAGCTAGACAGAAAGCAGTATGTGTGGTGCGAAAGAAGCGATTTGGAGACGTTAATAAAGCAAGTAAAACTCGATTTGGAGTGTTATATAATGAAAACAGAAAATGGTGAAGCTGTGTATTAGCAATGGGAAACATGTAAAAATAGTGTAGTGAAGTAGAAGCATGAAAGGTTGAGAAGTATGGTGAACGTATAGTGTTAGAAACGGAGGAGTTTAAATGTGAATTACCTCAGCGCTTTTACGAGCAAGTCAAAGAAGAAAATTTAAAACGCTGCTACATACAAAGGATCTGTTCATGAGTAGTTTTGGTACAGTCAGAAAACCAACAAACAGTAATGTTCCCAACCATATGTAAACATGATTTAACTAGAATCATGTCACAAAGAGTGTGTTTATTGCTGAAAAGTTCGAAACAGCTTCTGCGTCGGCTGAACAATGGATCTCCTTTGTTACTGAAAATTGTCCGTCTGTATTTGGGAAACGGAACCACTGGAGGTGTGACCTTGAAATCGATCACCTTGAAAAGGTTGATGAACTTTGATCTACTAGCATAGACAACAATCAGTAATACGATTCTCCTGTAGGCGACCATGAGAAGAATTGTAATAACTACTCATGTATACCAATTGTTACCTGGGAGTGCTCGTGACCTTGAAG